>CAJNJA010007894.1:0-15824 GCA_905231915.1 Symbiodinium necroappetens
GGGGGGGGGGGGGGGGGTGCAGGTTTCTTGGTGCTCTGAGGTCCAACTGGGGATGCCGGGCTCACGGGCTTAC
Source organism: Symbiodinium necroappetens (assembly GCA_905231915.1). Lineage (NCBI taxonomy): Eukaryota > Dinophyceae > Suessiales > Symbiodiniaceae > Symbiodinium > Symbiodinium necroappetens. The sequence continues at coordinate 74 of CAJNJA010007894.1, forward strand.
CGGGTGGGTCTGGAACTGGAACTGTAAGGGCGGGCTTTCGGGCGATAACATGTATCTTTTGAGATATAGAACGATCGAGCTTCAGCTTGAAACACAAGATTTCTGAGACCTGGTTGCAGCTGCTGAGTTCACAGAAGGTCTCACCAGGAGCCTCTCCAAAATCATGGTCTACACGTCCTCAGCCCTACAAGGTATCCCGACTCTCAGAAGCACTAGACTCTCCACCCTAGCACTCCCAGCACGACATACTCCAAGAGTCCGGACATGCGAAGAAGAGCACAGAAGCCCAGAGACTTTCGAGCCTGGCTGCCATGCGGGCGATGCGGGGCCTCGTAGGATGCTGCCTTGCAGCCCTGCTCTGGCAAAGATCTGGTTCAGGCAGCCCGAAGTCTGCCGACGAAAAGCCGCTCCTGGAGAAAGTTCTACGCTTGACGCGGTTGGGTTTAGGAGTTGAGGGCTGAGGGTCTAGGTGCTGTCATTCGTATGCGAAGTTGTGGGGCTTCTGGAGTCTAATGTTGCAAAGATGTATCTCTGACGGAAAGCAAGATTTAGGCCCTACTTGTAGGCTTTTAGGTTTGTGGTTAGGGTCAGGCTCTGGGTTAAGGGTTGAAGCTGCATGGGGACTGCTGCATGATCAGAGGCTGGAAGCAGGGATGGGCAAACGGAGCCCGTCGACACGCAGAAAGTCATAGAAGGGCTTGCTGATCTCCCGAACCGTCGTTGCCGTGCAGGCTTTTTGGTGCCATCACCCGGAGCCAGCGTGCAGCAGTTCGCGGGCAAGGCAGGCGTGTTTCGACAATTCCTGTAGCGCCAGAGGCCTCTGAGTGTTGGGTTAACTGTACCCGAGACAACCCCTTTAAACCATGCAAAGCTTTGAACCTACCGTACGTTATTCCCGGTCCTCCATCCAACTCAACAAGGTGATGCACTCGAAGGCATTGCCTAAGTTCGTCAAGACAGTAGGGTAGGAGCTCTTGGACTATCAGGATAGGCTTATTTCCAAGGCACCAGGGGCAGTGCCTCTGCAGCTTGAAAGAACCCTCAGAAAACTGCCGGGCTTTCTAAGTCTGAATCCTAAATCCTGAGCTTGAACACTACACCTCAGGGAAAATGAGGGTAACCCGCAGGTGCCACCGCGCCTCCTTCGAAGGGCAGAGGCCGAAGGTAGCGGCAGGGGAAGGGCAGAGTTTTCGTTGCTACGGAAGTCGGACAGCCTCAAGGGTTTTATTCCGTGATTGGACGAAGACCATGTCAAGCTCGCAAGCTTGGAGGGTACCCTGCGAGTTTTTGAGTTTTGGGGAGATGAGAGAAGCTTGTCAGGTTTTAGCGCACTGGTGCCTGCAATCGTTTCGTTGTGGCAGAGAAAAAGACGTGCAAGCACCATGAACCAGCAATGAATCCAAAAAAGAAGTCAGAATGGGTTCCGTACTGTGATCCCACAGGTAAAGGGGAAGGGTCCTGCGGCCTCAGCTGAGGGGCTAAGATTGGTATCCGGGGTGGTTTGGGCGTGGCTAAAATGAGGTTTCGGATTCAAAAAAAATCCGATCCGAGAGCCTAAAACAAATGCAAAGACTCCAGGAGCGGCGGCGGTGGTAGAGGAGGAGAAAAGCAACTCGGTGAAAGCCTTTTGGAAGTTCCTCCGGCCCGGATGCTCAGAAAAGGGTTCAAAGGTGGGGACTTCGGATGTACGATGTCGAGTGGAAGGCTTAGTTTGTGGATGTTTGTGGGCTTTATGCAGGTCGGCATGGGCATCCATGCTTTGACCATGCTGTGGCTCAGTCTCGGGGATAGCATCTTGCACCTGCGCGATAAGTCCCATCGCTGTTATGACCAGGGCCTCATTCCCCGACCGTGTTTCAGACCAGACGGGTCCCTGGGCCCTAGCGGGCCGAAGTAGGAGCATCCTGGATCCCCGAAAAGGCGCATTTTTTTATACGAAGAAGTCGTGAACTGACCATGTCCCCAAAAAGCCAAGAGTCCAGCCTAAGCCCTTGGAGCGTCAATCCGACCAACGCCTTCACAGCCGAGGCCTCACACCATCCGGGGGACCATCCTAGGCGCCTCTGGATTTAGGGCATGGGTTTTGGAGCCATCCGTTTGAGGTTTAGGGTTTAGGTTTGGGAGGCTTGGAGTTTAGAGTTTGGGTTTAGGGCTCGGGGTTTGGGGCTTCAGGCGTTCAGATCTCATCGGAGGCACCGTGGCACAAGGCTCAGGGATTACGAGTTTCGGGTTGAACCTTGGTCTAGGACATGTTCAGCTGGGTAGTTACCGTTATAGGAGCCCTATCGAAAGTCTATATACCTTGTAGAAGCCTTTTCGAATCCCTATATACTCCTTGGGTGTCTCATTGCTTGGTGCTAGCGGCCGCTAGTGGTTCGGGGCTCAGGCATTCGGGCTTGCGGCTCGACTAAATTGGTTCGGGTTGAAGGGTTCCTTTCAGGGTTCATTTAGATTTAAGGCTTCCCTTTGGAGGCTCCTGTAAGGGAGTGGTATCTTGGAGAACCCCCTTCCGGTGGTCTAGAGGGATTCCTGCAAGAAGTTGTCCGAAGGGTGTGGAGTGCAAGACACCCGAGGTTCCGAAGAATGCCGGACAGTGGGCTCTCTTGGGTCATCTTGCTCTGAGTTTCAGCTGTTGAGATGAGGGGTGGGGTGACTCGCTCTTTTGAGCACTCCCCTCTATTAATACGGGCTCAGCCACCCTTAGCATGCACCCAAAGAAGCGACCGCCCACAATTCTTGAAATACACAAACCCCCTGAAGAATAAAACCCTCCCAAAGGCCCTAAACCCCTCAATCCCAAAAACCTAATCACTGTTTCGGCAGGCTCGAGTGCTATGGTCAGCCGCGCCGTGCTCGAAAATGGGCAGGCGCCAGATTGGCTGGAGACTTAGAACCAAAGCAACGTGTTGGGGGGCTCCCTGTTAAGTCTCTACAACGGTTCTGGCGAGTTGCCATCGGGGGTTCTACTACAGGGTTTTGTGCTTGTAGGTGCATGGGGGTTCAAAGAACTGGGGCACCCCCGTTTGGGGAGTCAGATACCAAAGATTCCATGTAGGGTCTTTGATAAGGTCCCTGTTTTCGAAACTCCAAATCAACTTCGCAGACCTTGCGGAACTCCATGGTGATTTTTGTTATTATAGTATTTGGGTGGGTTTTGGTGTGTTTCTGTCGTTTTAGCTCCTGGGATGGATTTCTTGCAAATGTTCAGTTGAGGACCCTGTGGTTCTAAGGCGCGGGGCTCCCGAACTCTGCTGTCGTAGGGTTGTCGCCCTCAGCATGAGAGTTCCATAATCAGAAGTAGCTTCAGGCAGGAGACTATAGTAGATCCCACTTTTGCGGGCGTGTGCTGCATTCCGCACTGCTGTTTCTGCTGCTACGTAGCCAGAGGGTATGCACTTCGGGCCGCGAATCACGCCTTAAATGCCGAGGTCTGAGTCATTGTCATAACATCCCCCTGTAGTCCTACATTGTTCAAGGTCGGTTTGATCAGAAGCGGCACCTCTCTGCCCCTTGGGGACGGTGGGGCGGGGCGGGGGCCGGGGAGGAGGGGCCAGGGGGTGATTTGCCTCAGCAAGCGCGACGCCGCCCCTGCATGATGGGTTTCAGGCTATATAGGCGTAGTGATGTTTGGGGGGCTTTATAAGGGAGTTGGGCAGTTTAGTTTTGGGTTTGGCGGTTCAAAGGGCTCAGAGGGTTTAGGGTTGGGGTTTAAGGGGTTAAGGTTAAGGGTTGGTAGGGGTTAGGACCCTGAATCCAGGGTCTCATTTCTTATTCCCAACGATCTCTTATGGAATGCTAGTAGTCTAATTTTCCCCAAAACCTGCTCTGGTCATTGAGACATTAAACCTTAGACCCGGTTGCTTTTGAAGAGTTCAGGGCTTCGGGTGAGGGGCATCAAGCCCTACACTGAATTCCCTAAACCCTTGCTCCTGGAGGGCTCACCGGTGGGCCTCTGAAGCCACGGTTCCACACCCTGAAGAGTCGCCAAGCTTCCGCTCCGAGGTCTCTGCTGCCCACAGCAGCACTGGGCGTTTTGGCTCTGCTTTGCGGCGGGACGCCCAGCTGCTGCAGCAGTTTAGGGATTGAGGCGCCGAGCGGTTTCACACTCAAACATGGCAGACAAGAACTAGAGCATCTGGGCAAGTATGGCGTGGAGTTTCATCAGCAACAGGACCCACAACCTTCCTCCTTTGTCGTAGAGTCTGTTAACCCGCTCAACTTGACACGTGTGGTTGAGTTTGTCGCCGAAGCACTGCTGCAGCCATCATCTTCAGGATCAGAAACATAATTTCGTTGTCATCGCCTCCATCAGTTTCACCGCTACCACAATCAATACCGTACTTCTGCTCGTCAACATGAAGATCATGATTGACGCCGTGTTCGCCTCCTTGCCCTCTTCCTTCATCACCGTCTTCTTCATCATCAGCATCATCATCATCACAAACGGCATCACCACCGACATCTTGTTCTGCTTCATGGCCATGATCGTCTGCAACAATATCATTCAGACTGGTGTCACAGAGTCCAAGCCCACTCTGCTCCCAGGCAATGGCTACATTGTCGGCATCAACCAGATCTACGATGTCAGCATAGCAGTGGCCACAGAGAGTGGATCTTTCCGTCATGTGTCGGCATAGTTGCAGACGTCTACCCCTGTGCTCCCGGTTAGACATATGGGAGATTCAGGAAACGCAGCAGGATCAGCTCCCCCAATGCTTGAAGCAACCCTGAGCGAGCCCAAAACCGAAGCTTTGTGGAGCCATTTCTTTTACTTCAGGACGTCATCAACAAGCCCTTCCTGCCTGTGGCTGCCAAGGAGCTCTCGATCCCACAGGTGCTTTCGTAGCAGCTGAGTGGGTAACATCCGACGTTGTCTAAGTTTGTTGAACCGTTTTTGCTCTTCCTGGTTTTGTTTTTGTTGGGTGTTTGCCGGTAATGGTGTCGTGGCTCGGGTATTACGTAAAGTTTACGGCTCAGGGCTATGGGTTTTGCAGCGATGAGGGGGATGGGTTTCCTCGAGTAGGATCGCGCTAAGGTGATGGGGTTTGCGGGGCTGCGGGTGCTGAGTTCACCTGCTTCTTGACCTGACTATCCCGTGGCTTCGGGGTGGCAGCACGGAGGAGTAAAGGATTTAGTTTGCCGCTACTGCTCCTGCTCCTGCTGCTACTGCAACTGCCATTGTTTTTATACTCATGATGATTCCCGTACCATGACGCTTACTGCAGATCCTCGTTATGGGGTTGGATCTCTCTGGCAGAGTCGGTTTTACATCGCCACGTTCTGGCCGAGGCCTGGGTGCTGATCATCCTCATGGCCGTTTGTGGAGTCTGGGCCGGATTACATCCCAGCACATGAGCGGTAGCATCAGCGTATGCTTCTGTAGAAGATTAGTTGTGTTGTCTATTTGGCGTTTCGAGTTGCTGTGCATGGGTGAAGTGTAGGGAATGATGGAATGACGGCAAAGGCAACAGAGCACGTAGTCCAAGCACTCGGTGCCTCTCACTTGTAGGGCTCTCTGGGCATGAAACCCATCGGGAGTTGTTCCCCACTTCTGTCCCCAACTATAGGAGTCTTTTCCCTGATAGAGCCCTGAAGCCGCCTACTTACGATCGCAGCTACTGCCCTGAACTTCGCGCGCACAGCCATGAACTCCTGAAACGACCACTCCGAAGCTCCGAAGTCTCCAGCTCCAAAACCCGAAAAGAGGGCCAAAAAACAGAGCAGGGGGCTGAAGGGTTCTGTAAAACACTCTTTCTGCAACATGCCCATACAACCCCAGCCTGGAAGCCTATCTTTTTAGGGCCCCGCCCGAAGAGTACCCCTCGAAGAGCCCAGAGCCCTTGTGTTTTTGTTGCGGACAAAGACATCCCGGGTTGTAAACCCTAAACTTGCCCTAAACTAAACCCAAGCCACAAGGAACTGGTCTGGCCTTTCACCTCTTCGGCCTGGGGCCTGGGGGCCGGTCTTAAAAAGGGGCCTTGCGATTACTAGAATGGGGCTTTTTGGGGGGTTTTGGGGTTTGGGGTTTAGGGTTTGGGGGTATATTATACTACAACTATAGATAAGGAGCCCCAAAAATGGTATTGGTAACTATTTAGGCCCCCAACTAACCACGGTGCAATCGCTATCAACGACACAGGCGCGGATGCTAATAAAGTTCACGGGCCCTGAGTATTGAACGACATTACTTCCTTGTAATAGCTTCGATCTTGTAATATATGGTTGATGGTATAAATCCTGCATTACCCAAAATGAAGGAATATACCATAATTCGCATAGTTTATGGGGTCCTTAAGGTAATGCAGGGTTTAGATCATCAACCGTATGTACCTTCTACTTGTCAAAGCCGTATCTCAGAGGGGAGGGCTTAGGGATTCGGGTCGAAGGGTTTAGGTGTTCAGGGATGTTTTTTTCGAGGCATTGGGGTTCAGGGGTTTTGCTGCTGGGTTGGGCTTCAGGATTCAGCTGCTTTTTCGATCTTTTTGGAGTGCCTGGTACAGAAAGGGCAGTGTTTGATCGAAGCACCACACCGTTAGAGCCCAGAACCTGAAGCTCCGAAATCTTGGCTCCACAGGGGTTGGGCTGAGAATCGGAGAGCTCCAAGGGGGAAAGGTAGGGCTATATGGAGGGATGGTGGGGACTTTGAATGTGAAAGGCAGCTATGCTCAAATACCCTTGCTGCAGCAGCCGTTGTGGACTGGTCATGGCTGAATTTCCGAAGTCTCGACCCCCCCACACAATATCAACCCCAAACGCAAAGAGGCCCCCTCATCGGCTCTCTCTATGCTTTTGGCCTCTTCCTCGGCACCATCTACAGCGTACCGCGGGGTGCCCCAGAGACCAGTAGGCCCAATTCAGAGGTCTTAGAATCCTGGGCTCGTTCAATGCTCTGAATGTCGACATGAAGTCTCAACCTTGCTAGCCTGGGCTCACATTTTAGTACTACAGGGGCCTCTTCTGTTGGAGTTCATATTGGAGTCTTTTGGTTACGGAAACTAAGTTGTGCCTTAGCTGCTAGGCATCTGGCTCCAGCGTAAGTTCTTGCGAAGTTTTGCTTTGAGATTAGCAGTAGATTGCATGGTAGCAGGGCTTTTGGCCTCTTATTCCAGAGCCGCCGGACCCTCACTGCTGCCCTGAAGGATCACAAAAGCACATAAACACATACCATTGACGCCTATTGCAACCTGCCTCTTTCAGGGGCATTGCCTTCGAAATAGAGGTTTCCAGTGAGCCCCTATGACTCCAAAGCAGAGCGGCTTTGCTCTTCAGCCCAGGCCCCTTCGTCTCAAAAAATCGGCCGTTGCCGCGGCCCTCATCATTGCTACCGTGCGCCGGGAAGCCAAGACGGTGGTTTTCAGTGGAGGATTCGGGATTTCTTCGTTTTGACGGATTTTCGCGGCGTGGTGTTGGGTATTTGAGGTGCTGAAAGGTACCATCAAAACGCAAGCAAGCGTGATGCTGGATGCGCATGATACAGATGATTTTTTGGGGGATGATGATCATGGCGATCATGATGATCGTGATGACGATGGCCGTACTGTTGATGAAGGTCTGTGTGAAGCAGCAGGGATGGTATGTTGGCGTTTACGGTAAGGGTTTCTGGCTTGCCAGAGTTCGAGGCTTCTTGCTTTGGTTGCAGCTGTTGGGGGATGAAGGTCGGAACCCCTGTACAGCCGCCATCGAACCACCGTGGAAAAGCACTCCAAACCCGTAGAAAGCCCTGAATAACCACCCTAAGCCATCGTCACCCCTTAACATACCTTGCTCGAATTTCCTCAGGTCTCTACGGGTTGGATGTGGGCAGAAGTCATACAGTGAGCCCAACAGTTAGTCAGACTGTCGTGCCCCAGCCCCCAGCAGGGCCGACTTTGCGACCGGGCCAAGCTTAAAACGCCACAACAAAGCTTAGTGTCGTAGATCGAGCTAGGCTGGGAACCCGGAAGTCTTACTTCAGGATACTGTAGAGGCCTGAACAAATGAATGGGCTTCTAGCTTCCATTACATTGTACCTATTTACAGGGACTTGAGGGAAAAGCTGGGAATGGTCTATACGGTTTAGGGTTTGCTGCACAGCGTCTGTTCTCCAACCCCTAAGTTTACTGTCTGCCCTTTTGAGGACAATGACCCCTTGCAAAACTCTCGCAGACAGTGCTGGTCGAAGCCCTCACTACGTAGCGGCGTACGAGGCCGTTTCAGGCAATGTAGTGTTAGCAGGGATTGGGTCAACTGCGTTCTGTGGCATTTTCGGCCAACGTGTTTTTGAAAGCCCCTTCGGGCGTCCCCTGGCAAGGTCTCAATCCTCCTTTGTATCCCTGAGAGCCAGATTCCAAAACCTCATCCCAAGGACCCGAACCCTGAAAGAAGACATCCTGAACCTAGCCCGAAGCCCTGAGCCCGAAAATTCAAAAGAAGTCAAGCCCTTGAAGTGGACGCCTCGAAAGTCCAGGTGGTTTTCTCCTGAACTTCGGGGTCTACTATGCCACGAGGGCCATGCAGGAGCCTTGTTCAGGGCCACAAAGATCAAGGAGTTCAGGTCGCCTCAATAATTACCAATACTAGTTTGAGGGGCTCGTTGTTATAAGTATAGTAGAATGGGCCCCAAAACCCTATTCTAATTCTTACGGCCCCTATGGTAGGCACATTGTTTTTGGTTGCAGGATCGGAAAACGGGCGACGTCTCTTCTGGAAGAGCATAGCTGCAACCCACGACCTAGACGCGAATCATACACGTGTCTTGGTGATTTCGTATACGCAGCTGGCACCACTGATTTTTACAAAGGAGCTGCAATCGTCCTTCGACTCTAAGCAAGCCCTACGAAGCACGGAAAATGCCGAAGAGCCCACTTGCGAGCGGTAAAAAACTTTATAGATCCTTTGGCGGTTGGAGCAGAACATGACCCTCCCTCCAGAATCCCTGAGCCCCCAAAGCCTCCAAACCCCCCCCCCCCAAGTCTCTCACAAAGCCAAAATGGTCAACACTCAGGTTGAAGGTGCCCTTCGGCTGGAGCTACCCGACCATCTTTATCACGTGCTTCTGTTCGGCAAGGGCCTCAAAAGTGCCGAGATATGGGTGTTGACGCGCTCTGTTCATATACCCTGCAACTCTAGTCTAAATCATAAAGGCCCTTATCCTATAGTCTCAGTGACTTTGGCCAGGCTCTTGGCACCGCAAGCTTAGAGCTCCCAAAGAAGAACCCACTACTTGCAGTTTTCTGACTTGGCATCAGATTAACATAGGGGCCTTAATAAGTACCTATACTATTTTGGGGGCTCGTTATTATAACTATAGTATAGTATACCCCCAAAGGTTAAAGCCGCAAGGCTTTCAGGTCAAATGCCGCAAAACCCCCAAAAAGCCCGAAACCTAGACATCCCAAAACCGTACAGCAGCAAGCATAGCAGAGCATAGCAGCCCTTTGCCTAACATGCAGACCATGCAGGTATACGCCCTGGTCATAGCAGTCACGAAGGATCGCTCCGGAGCTCTGTTCGAGATTCGAGTTTAGGGGTTTAGGGTTAGGGTTATAGGATCCAGGATTCACGACTCTTGCTTCATCCAGAGAGGGTCGGATATAATTGATCACCAAGACTTCACGTATGGCCCTTACTACATCCAATGCTATACAGTAGCTGTTCGAATTATTAAGGCTCCTGTTTCGGTTTGAGAAGTTTCGGGTCCGAAACCTGGGTTTTGGTTTGAAGACGGACGTTCTTATGCATTCCAGGGCCATCTTGATTCCTCCTGGGACACAGAACCGCATCCCACCGTTGAGGGCGAGTTGTCGCTGGTACTGGGACTTATTTGGGTTAAAACGGTTTTGCACACAAGGCTTTTAGTGTCTCATAGGGCTTTCCGTCTAGACTGGGGCCCGAAATCCTCAACCAACTTTATGAACATTGCACAGGCCAGGGATGAATCCTAGGACCCTAAGACTCCATACGTGTGAAGAGGGCCTTTCAGTTCAGCCCCGAGGACACCTCAACGCCTAAGCCCTGAACTCAATAGTCCCTCCCGTGACGCGAGCCTTCCACTCAGCCTGAACTCCTAAACCTGTCAAAAGCCCCCTCACCCTTGAAGGCCATCCAGAATAGCTTATTTTGTTTATTGGTTATTGGTTGAGGTTTTGAGGGTCTTGTTTGCCTCTCTTAGACAGGGCTTGGCGCGTCCACTCGGTATGACACTGCCGTATCATTACATATCATTACGTATATATTATATGCTATATATTTCATATTATATAGTATATATTGTATATTATATATTTTTACTATATGTTATATTATATATATATATATAATGAAGAGTTCAAGCAAGCTCACTTTGCTGCGGCAGGACCTACCTGACGTCCAGGGTGATCTGGAAAACAAGATAGAACCTCGGCGGCAAGTGTGGGTGGATGTGATACAGAGCAGAGCTCGCGGTGGATGTACAAGATACTCATCATCCGGATTCTCTGGCATTTTGGAAAGGAGGTTCAATCTTGGACACACGGCTGATCTGATAAGGCTCGGCAGCTTGTTCGGACATTCACACTATCCTTTGCCTCAGGACACCTTCGCCACGAGATTCGGCGTAGGCCTGGCTTTTGGTGTGCTGCGGAGGAGCCCCAATGTCAACCCCAAGTTGCCAGGCTCTGTGGCCACTGCCGCCTCGGCGGCACTCCTGGCCAACTATGCTGCTGCGCTGGCCGGGTGGTTTCTTGTGATTTGAGAGGGGGGCGCCATCAGTCTGCTTCATATGTCATAAGACTGGTCATGTAGGTTGAGTGGCTCACTCCATGCACTTTCTTCCTTTCGAAGGCTGCCTGAGATGTGAGTCCTGCGTTTTTGGCTTTTGGCTTCAAGCACCTACGGACTCATGGGCCTCGAGCATTGACAAGCCGTCCGAAGCTGAAGGCAACGACTCTTAAACGCCCAGCAGCCCTCGGACCCTAAGTTCCTTGTAGTCCGGGTGCCCTTTTGTTTCGGTGCATACTCGGGTGCCCCCATTTTCCGAAATCTGCTTGTTGACCCTTGCCCCCAGCAGTTCTCAATCGAAGCGGCAGGTCTGGACGGCAAGCCCCGCCGGCCATGCGTTTCGCCCACGCGTGCTGCTGCCTGGCACTCAGCCGGCAGGTGACTACAAGTACGTCGTACTCAGCTACGGTGAAATGAAGTGATGGTCATAGCAAATTGGGGTCCCCTTTTGGGTCCCCAATATAATAGTAAGGCACCCTTCTAAAAGGGACTCTAAAAGGCACCCTAAAGAGGCAGGTGAGGATGTGGCAGAGAGCCGAAGGCGGAGTGCTAAGACGATGAGGCGCTGAGGGTGGAAATACCGTAAACTTTGTAGATTACACCGATGTAGGCTCTGCAGCTTGACAGATGTGTTGCAGGTGCGATCGGATTCGTCGTGTTTTGCTGTAAGGACATCACATTGACTAGGTTTTGGGGCTGTTCGTTATGGCCGAGGGTTTCGTAAATCTCTTTGGACCTTCTTTGGTGCCCTCGAAGCAGCCGTGTCTTCTTGAGAATCTTGGCAGGTGGTTCGAGAGATAGGCTTGTTCGCTGTTACCGATGCACCCGGGGCCAGCAACCCTAAGATCGCTAATGAATTAAAATCTTGAAAGGCATCAAGCATGCAGCATACCCCCTAAGAAGATCTAAGAAGGGACCAAGACTCTGCCTAAGTTAAGCCCTATAAAGCCTTGGATCTGAAGTTCCACCAAGGTCGGCGCACGCAGTCCTCGCTTTGCTCTTGGCCCGGACCTCGGGTCCTGCCGGTTCAGCGGATCTTTAGGGTTTTGGGCCTTGGGTGCTCTGTACCCGACATACGAACTGCTGATCGCCCGAAGGCCGGCCGGTCGTAAGGAAAGGATATTTTCTACCACAGATCTCCGATAGTATGGTAACAGGTCCTTGGTGCTGGAGGTGTAGTGATTTACTTGCAAAGTTGACTGCTGTGTTCTATACAACGACGATTTCCGGGTTTGCGAGGGAAGGTTGCGACCCCGGTCATGATGTCATGCAGCAGCCGGCGAGGCTTGAATTGATCAGCTGCCCCTGCCCTGAGACAGGGAACCTGAAAGGCCCTGAACTCTAACTAAATCCGCAACCTAAAGGGCCTGAAGCTTTTCGAACATGCTAGCCTTGGGCTTGAGGGTTCAGGGGTTCGTGTTTCGCCTGCGGCTTCTTCAGCCCGAGGCCCTGTGCCCGAAACAGGAAACCAACACCTTTCGTAACATGCCACATGAGCCTGGGCCTGATTCAAAGAGTGTCCATACTCGAACTGTATAAGCTATTCGGGAATTCCACATTGCAACACACCACCACTAGGAGGCTTCTGAAAGACCCCGCACCCCACCCCCGCCACCCCCCAAGTCCACACATCCGAGACGCAAGACGGTGAGCCCTGCACCCCTATCCTGAACACCCATACGAGGAGCGTCAAAAGCAAGCTCCAGAGGTCCGTGGTCTCGTGCGCCTGAAGCAGAGCAAGTTCAGCCAAGAGGGCTTGAAGGCTTTCTACAGGCTCCTGGTGGATCCTACAGGGCCTCTTATTCAGTTTGTTCGGTTATTGTTATAAGTTTACACGCTTTCGCATTGAAGGCTTGGGGCTTGCGGGGTTATTTTTCGGTGTAAGGACTGAGTTTTTTTTTGCGAAGGACCGCATGTTTAAGGGCCGTCAGGTTGGCATCCTTCTGTTCCTTCACGCTTGCTCGTCCTTTTCCGGCTTGTCCTCGCCCTCCTTGTTGTTGACAGAGCGTCTGGCTTGTGAGTGAAGCTCATTGTTATGAAGCATGCCAGGTTCCATTGTTTGGCGAGCGAGAGGATCACATGAGGTGATATTGACGGCAGGGCTTCTTTCTCCGTTGCGAACTGCATCAATCAAAATTGGAGGTCTTTGGCTGCCAGTGCCCGATGTAGCGTTGGGATGGTCCGGGCTTCGTGCTTTGGATTCCGGTGCTCGAGGGTGCCGGAGTGTCCTCGACCTTGGTCAGCCCTACAATACCCTGATGCCAGAACACCCGATGCCCTAAACCGCCCAAATCCTTACCCCTAACCGCAACTCGGAATCCCATACCTTACACATGAGTCATTCAGAACTGCTACAGCCTCATTGAAACCAGATTTCAGGCTCATCTGGCTGCTGTTCTACTCCGAATACTTCCTCTTTCCCTTTGCCAGAGCCTCAGCCCCCCCTTTTGCCTCCAGGGGTAGGGTGCACCGGGCTGAGCTGGTGACTAGGCCATGTGGGAGTTTCCCAAAACAGGTTTTGGGTCCTTATAATAAGGATCCCACTACTTAGGGTACTTTATTGGGGTCCCCTATTTTCGGAAACCCTCATGTAACAGCCACTTGTGTTGGAACAGGCAGCCCTAGCAGATTATCCAAAGCTCATGGGTTCATGTATCGCTTCATGTCAGTCCAAACCTATGTACAGAAAGAGACCCGTAGTCAACAGTGCCGTATGCCGACGGTGGGAACGTTTCTGCACAGGGTCCAGCTTAGAAGGGTGGATGCCCAATTGGAGGATGCTTGCCGAGAGACTCTTTGATGCTGAGGTCCAAGTTCAAGGTTAACTGCGCTTTAGGTTTGCAGTTAGTTCGGTGTTCACAGCAGAATCAACATGCTGATGAGGAAAAGGAGCTGGCAGCAGTCAGAAAGTTAAAGAGTTGGCATCCCCTGGATCAAGTTCTTCTCGAGCCTACAGGGCTAGTTAAGACAGAGACCTGCCGGCATCATGGCTTTGCGTGTTTGGGGGGCACGACAACTTGTATGTCGCAAGCCAGCTCCTCGTGTAGCTCCTCGTGTTGGTGCTTTCTGTCTGGGTGGCAAACGCGTGATTTGCCCATCTCAAACCTAGCAGCTTGCTGGCTCGGTGCTCGATCCAGAACAGAACCCTCCAAGCTAAGAACTTCCGCACTACTGCGTTTGCTTAGGGCCCCCTTAATTCAGCTATGTCTGAAACTTGTGCCAGGTATGAGCAATGAGGATGGTGCCGGAGCCTTCCGATGCCTTTGGGCCACATCGCAAAGATAAGCCAGGCACTAACAATCTCACCGTGCCCCAAAGCTAGCAGCCTTCCGTTGATGTCCTGGTTTGAAATAGAGGTTTGGGTATCCCTGAGCCCCTGTGCAAATCCTCGCGCCCCCCCCCCATGTACCTCGAAAGGCAACCCTCCCAGAAAAAAACAAACCTAAACCCTAAACCTTATAAAACTTGACCGCTGGATCTTCAACTGCAAGAAAAGAGAAGGGCGCAAAAGGTTCGAACATGCAAGTCTTCAGCTTGAAGCCGAGCGAGCCCCGAATGCAAAACCGTAGCCACCAAGCCTGGAACTCTTGTAAAGCGCTTATCCCTCCAAGGATGCTCTAAGCAAAGCGACATACTCTACTACTACAAACCCGAAAGCCGTAGGCCTACGACCCTCAAATCCTAAGATGCTGAAACCCAAACCTGCAAGGCCCTAAACCCTGATTACTTCAACTCGATTCCTTACTTCTCCAACACCCAACCTTTAAACTTCTTGGGCTCTTATAATTTAGTAGTAATCTGAAAGCTTAACCCTTCTTTATTTCCCTGAGTTATTCGAGAGGTAAGACTAGGATTCTGAAAAGGCCAGGCCTTCGTCTTAGGCAGAGCCAGGCGGCTCCTGGCCCCGATGCCGGGTTTTTCCTCCCAAGATCGGGGCTTACCTTGAAGTATTGCCGGTGCCAGGATATATCGGGCAAGTATTATATACTACGAAAAAAGTTTAAAAGGCAAGAACGATCACATTCGCAATTGTGGGATTCGGGATGCGCCCTTAGACGGGCAGGCGTCTTAGAATGTAGGGTGCGGGGTTCAAATTGCGATGGTTTGAGCTTTGAGGCTCGACAAGGATGTAGGGTTGAGGACTCGGGTTGAGGGCTGTGTGCTGCGGAGCTGGGCTGGGCAGTTGCTTGTGTAAGGCCAAGGCCTGATAAGCCCTAAACCTAAGAACCTAACCTCATGGAGTTACTTGGTTGTCGTAATCTTATAGGTCATCATTGTGGCATTCGATCTTGGCATTGGTCATGAGCGCAGAAGCCACCAAATTTTCTCATCGGCGCGAATGAGACGAAAAAGGAAATCCGGAGTTTGTCTAGGTTCTCTCGTCTTTGATACTTTGTGAGTTGACATACGGTTCCCTCCATCGTGGGCGTGGCAGTCTTCAGACTTCAGAGGTCTTCTCCAAAAAAGCCGGAGAAGACCCTTGGAGGGAAGAGCTCAAGGGGGGCAATGGTGCAAGACCTCGGTCCCCACATCCTGAAGCCTGTGATCTTTGAAGCAGTTCTTGGTTGCTTCGTGGCCTGGGCTGTACACTGTAAACCCTAAAAAGCCTTAATCCCAAGCCCCTCAGCGTTGCATTTTCGGCCCCTCACTCCGGCTGCCTACGGTCGGAGGCCCAGGCTTGACGAAGCCATCGATCTCCCTCGCCGCCTCGTCCTTCGAACGGAAGAGTCATTCAATTCTCTGCAGATCGACCCAGAGAAGCAGACTCCTTCCACTTCTGTTCTGATTGTCCGTAGAACGACACTGATGATGATGGTGATGATGAACACGACAAAGGCGAAGATTCCATGACTGCTCTGTCTCGGATGATCTGGACGGTGAATTTGACGGCGATGGCACAACTATCCGCACCGTGGCTCTCCTTCCGCCTCTTGCCAGGCACCGAAGAGGCCGAAGAAGAGGCGGAAGCCTTCAACATGGAGGCCAGCTTTAGGGTTTAGGGGGTTAGCGGTTT
>CAJNJA010007895.1:0-14388 GCA_905231915.1 Symbiodinium necroappetens
ACTTTTGCTGTGTGCTGTGGCCCGCCGCGACGCAAGTGCGTCGCCAACTTCGAGATGATGCGCGGGCCTCGCCGGCCGGGTCGGGTTAGCTTTGGTCGGGTTAGCTTTGGCTAGGAGGACATAGACACGGGGGCTGTGTTTGTTGTGTCTACGGGTGCAAAGCCATGCCATCAGTTTTTTTTCTGGGGTCTGAGCATTCCTTCAGTCTTGGGAGTCGAAACGGTGTCCACATGGTCTAAGAGGACATAGACACGGGCTGTCCGGGTTGATGGGGTCTTTTCCTAGGTCTTCTGGTCCCCACATCTCAGTCGTGGGAGCCGAAACGGTGTCCACATGTAGGGCAGAAGCTCCAGGACAACTGCCCTCGCTTTGTTCCACACTGGGAGCAGAACTTTGCCACTCGCTGTGTAGGGATATCTGCATTGGTGGGTTTCTCAGGCATTGAGCCAGACGCAGACCCTGCCCTCGTTTCGCAACAAATACTTGCAAACGAATTGTTCAAAGCTTCGCGCTGTCTCTTGGGAGTAGCTCTCTCGTAGAACTTCTCGAGTGTCTCGGTTGTCGTAGCAGAAATGGCAGAGACAACCTTGCTGGAATGTCCATGATCTTTCATGATCGTCACCCCGCTTGCCTTGAACGTGTGAGTCCCTAATTTTCCTAAATCCACTCCATCCATAGGATGTACTTCATTAGCTGCTCGAGCTGCCTGCCTTTCCTTCTCTAAAAGACAGGCAACCACACGCACTGCCTTGAGGTACCCACGCTCCGAGATTGGCTTCTTCCAGTTGCGCTTATGGCTCGACAGGCTCATTCCAGGGAACAGGTAACTTGCTTGAAGCTGCATATCCTGTCCTGGAAAGGGCCAACGTGTCTGACCTGCCCCTTCGAGAGGTTGCTGGTACATCCACGTGTAAAGATTCTGTGCGAAGGCATCGGGTAGTGGTATTGACCTTGCCGTTGACTTTCCATTGACCTTCTCCCAATTGATCTTCGGGGGGTTGCCAGTCTTGACGTCCAGATTCTCGAACCATTGAACCCGAGACTGTCGAGCAGCGTCGGCGCGCTCGGCCAGGATACATTGTAGCAGTGTAAGTACAGCAAGCCAAGGGTAGCCTGCATTCAGGCATGCCTGGAAGAACACAGGCATCTGCTTGTGGTCTAGTATCTCTCTGGGACCTTGCTTCCTAGAAGTCTTCTTCGCCTTGCACCTGTCCAGGTGTTCCTGGCAGCAGAATCTGACCGCGGCACAGTTCGCCTTGATCGCCCGGCACTTAGAAAGCAGCACCTGATCCTTTCTCAGTCGAAGCCTTGCAGTAATATTCTTTACATCTTTTGTGCTGCGGCAGGTCTTGAGTGCACACCGCATTTTTACAAGACTTGTCTTGCTGCGCTTTGGGCCACGTGTTTTGAGTGACCTCGCCATGCTGACATGCACCCTCCAGGGCCTAGGCTACTATTTGGAGGCCTTTTGGACTTAGTAAGTAGGGTTAGTAAGGTAAGTTATGGGGATTGCAATAGGGTTTCTAGGGGATACTAAGTAGACTTACTCAGTCCAACGGGCCTCCAAATAACTTGTTTGGAATCCGCTTCTAGAACAAGGTCTGCGACAATCAGGCTCAGCAGCTGAGCGAGTGTTGCTTAGTCGCGAAGCAACATGGCACGAGGGAGATGGAAACGCAAGGTCCCGCTGAATACACCGGGAGATCTTCGACAGCATATTGGAACCTGCTACAATGTGGACTGTGTGTGCAAGTCTTCTGGGCATCAGTTTGCAAAGCTGCAAGAAGCTTGCAGCCTAGTTACCGACTCTGTCCTCGACCTTTTAGGGGATGCTGAGGCAACTGTTCTAGAGCAGGCCCAAACAATGCTCGGTGAAAGCTGGCTTGTGTACGAGATCGACGGTCCAACCATTGCCATGGGGTGCAAAGTGTGCATGTCAGAGAAGGGCTTCCAGTTCACAACGAAAGACTCCTGTACACTACACAGGTTGATGAGGCATGCATCGGGACCGGAGCATCAACGAAACGTGTGCAAGTTCTTGGGTTTCGTGGTGCCTAAGCCAGCCTTGGAGGTGCAATGGCCGGGACAAGAGGCCTTCTTGAAGGTCTTTAGACAGCTTTCGAACGACACCAGTGACCGGCACGTGCGGGGCATTTCTGCTGAACGCAAGACAGCTAACATAGAATGGTGCATCGTGGAAGCTGCCCGACACGTCTGGAGAGAGCGGCTCCGACAGGCCAGCTTTGTGTCTGTACTCCGGGATGAGCGTCACAAGAGAGTCTTGATACGTTTTCGCTGCGTAGACAAGGACTTGAATGTGACCCATGGTCTGTTTGGCCAGCTCAAGGACACCTACTCCAGCACCGCTTTTGGTTTAGTGCAGGCCACGTTGCAAATCATCCGGGATATGTGCACTCCGGGCCTTGGATTGCCTGGGAGCACTGGTGAAAACTTGACGTGTGACGAGGACTTGGTGCAGCATGTGCGCACGAGTGTCCTGTCCACAACCGTCGACTCGGCGGGCAACGAGGTGGCCGCTGTCTTTGACTCGGCTGCACCTGTTCTGGCCAGCAGCCTGCTTCTTGAGAATGGGGAGACACTTTTCCCTTGTCACAAGCTGCTTGTTCGAGACAGAGCTCATGGCACCCGACGCGTTTTGGAAAGGCCGTGGAAGGCTGACGACTACTTGGACACAGTGGTGACATCCTTGGTGACGGGCCGGTCGAGCATCACGCAGCTCATACAACACAGCTGTGACTTCAAGGAGTGGTACTGTCAGTCCACCGGTGCATCTCAGAGCAAGGCGGTTTCCAGCTCTTTCAAGACACTGCGGGCTGCCCTTCACAGATTTGAATCCCTTTCAACTCCTTTAAGCCGCTTCGTCCTGGACCTGGAAGCCATTCTGTCCGTGGCCATGCGCATCGCGCGAGAGAGGTCTGGCGAGGTAGCGGGGCGGTCTGCAGCATCTTTCTTGGCAGCAGTTGAGCCTGAAATGCTGCTGACATCGGCCATGTTGGCCGATGCTGGCGACGAGGGTCTCCAGCTCATTCGATGGTTTGATCAGGATGATTGCAAAAGTGACTCAGCCATGGCGAATTCTCGGGTCAAAAAGTTCTTGGAGTCTGTGCGCCTGCTGTTTGTGGGAAGAGCAAGTCCTCAAGTTACGTGGCCACACACACGTGATGTTACGATGGCTCTCCACTTCCCATGTCTTGGCATGGGGGTCTGAGGTGAAGTCTTTGGGAGGCCCCATGGCTTGCCCGCCAAGATTGCAGCAGCAGTGTCTTCAGCGCCTGAAAGCATGGGTCGCCCTCGCTGAGAAGGTGCTGGCTGCCGAGTTTCCCGAGTTCGAAGCAGTTGCGGCTATGCACGTCTTCGATGTGAGTGGGGCACGCGCGGAGCTGGATTCGCTGGGTGCCGAGGACCTTCGCAAGATACCGCAGCACGTAGCTGCAGATTTAACTCGTATAGCCCAGACGTTTGATTGCGATCCAGTGTGTCTCCAGATGGAATGGCTCGACTTTCGGCCAAGAGCACGCTGGCATGCACAGCAAGCTCGCTGCACCAACGTTGTGGCCTGGCAGAAAGCCCTCAAGGAAGTCCAGAGCCGACGCCAGACAGCCGAGAACCATCCCTGCCAGCACCTGCGTGAGATGCTGGCTGTCTACGCCAGTATTTGCATATCAGACTCCGTGCTGGAGCGGTCCTTCTCTCAGGCGGCATCTAAGATTCCAGCCGAGGCCAGACATGTGCGCAGCCACACGGAGAGTATCCGCATGTCCCTTCTGGCACTCTCCGAATCCGATATTTTGCACAATGTGGACTTGATGAAGGCAATCTGGACGAAATACTTTCCTTCCAGCCGGTCAGGTGCCTTTGATCGCATCGATCGTGGGCGCAGGAAGTGCCCAAAGCAAGAAGCTTCGCACACACAGGGAGATTTTCTGAAAGCTCGCAGAGAAGACGTTGTGCAAGCCAAGGCGGGTCAGGTGGACCTCATCAGCCAGCCCATCGTCCTCGAGGACGATGTTTGGACAGAGGGCCATAAAAAGGAACAGGAGTTCAACGAAAAAAAGCGAAAGAAGCGGAAAATCGAGGCACTCATCGCTGGCTCATTGCTCGAGTCGGAGATTGATATTGGGCTGCTCGCGGAGTCATTCGACTTCCGGAGAAAGACCGAGGCAAACCGACGTCAAAGACACCAGAGGGAAGTGCGCTCTGTCCTGGACATATCTGCTGGTCGAGTGCCGACCCATTACGACATGACAGATCTGAGGGTCTATGTTGCAGATAGAAGGCGCACGGCGCTCATGGATGCTCGTGCGATTCAGCTTCGGTGGACATGGGTGGCAGATCCATGCACGGCAGACTTGTTCCTGACGGACATGTCTGGCTTTGCAAGCCAAGTTCCCGTCCTTGAAATGTGGGTGGCAGCCCTTCGTGGTTTGTGGGTGATCGATGCTTCTTGGGCAGAAGCCGAGTACCACGACTTTCAGGGTGCAGCTCTGAAATTTTTCAGTGCTTTGTCTACACGACGGTTCCTCTGGATAAGTGACGATTTGACTCGAGAACAGGGGCCACTTTGCCGGGTGTTGAGGTCCTGTGCACAAGGCCCTGATTCCAAGTGGTCTCTCGTCGACGATATCGAGATCTGGGTGCAGAAGAAGCAGGAGTTGACCAACAAACGAATGGCAGCGACGGCCGTGGCAGCAGTGACTCCGGAAGAAGTTGAGCAGTACGAAGGTGTTCCGCATGTGTTTCAGCTAGCTGACTTCTTCCAGTTTGCTTGCCGGCTTGACAAGCAGAGCTCCCGCCTCAATCTATCGGGCATGTAGCTGCTGCGTTAGGCGACGAATTCACACGTAGATTCCCGGCCTGTGCCCTCCAACAACATCTGCACAAGTAATGAATTTATACTAACAGACGAGTGTGTGTTGCATGCATGCAGCAAGGGCGCCGGGAGAGCAGTAATTACCGGGGGAAACAGCCACGAACAGGGGACATGGGCAGCGATGCGATGCAAAGGAAGCTGTGTGAGCATGTGCAGGGTTTAAGCATCAAAGTAGGCGCCAGCTTTCCGCAGCCCCCGAACCTCTCTGTCGTCCAGGTTCGCTCCGCTGTTCGTCGTCGGCACCACAGACGAGGCCTGTCAGCCAGGGAGTGTTCTTTGAAGGGTAGCTTGTGTATTCGTTTTCTTTCGTTGGGGGGGGGGGGTTCTAGTTCGTGTTTTTCTTCAGGCCTACAAGGAGCGGGGGGGCTCACACGATTCGGGTGAATGGTTATTTCTTGTTTTCTCTGGGTGGTTGACCCTAAACCCTGAACCCAAATTTTATGGCTGGCGTTTGTATCGGGGTGCTGGCGGCAGCGAGATGTGTGACTGCGGCCTACCCGTATCTCAAAGCTCTTTGCTTAGAATGCCAGAACCCGGTAGCAGCATGCCCAAGCGACCACGCGAAGCCTCGTCTTCCAGTGCCTCGAAGCCGGAGGGGAAGATACTGACCTTGGGAGCAGATTTCGCAGGGCTAGACACGGCGGCTTTTGCTCTCCAGCGGTTGAATATCCCCTTCAAACATTCCTTCAGTGCAGACTTCGACAAGGATGTGCAAAAGTTCATCCAGCATCACCACCGACCGGAGCAACTGCTGGGCGACGTGCGTCAACGAGACTATGCGGTCGATGGCAAGTCCCCGCCTTCAGTGTCTTTGTATGTCGCTCGCCCCCCTTGCGAGCCATTTTCGTCTCTAGGCAAGAGAGGTGGTTTCAAGGATGTCCGGAATGGCATGTGGAATGCGCTCGACTTTATAGTCTCTAAACTTCCGGAGGCTGTCCTGCTAGAGAATGTGCCCCAAATTTTGGAGCACACAGACGACATGGAGGTGTGGTTTGCTTGTCTTCAGGCAGCTGGATACACATACAACTGGACTATCTTGGACACCATGCAATACGGTGTCCCTCAGGCTAGACGCAGATTGTACGTGCAAGCTGTCCGGACCGATTGCCTGAAGCATCCGCTCTCGGTACCTCCGACCCTCCCTCAGAAACAGAGGCTCAGCGGGTATCTGAAAAGGTCCGAGGCGCCAGCGTTTCGTGCCTTGCCAGACCAGGAGGCGGCCGCTCGCCGAGTACAGAGTGTCCTGGAGAAACAGTGCAGTGCCGGAGTAAACCCATTTATTACTCCCGTGGTCGTTGGTGCTTGCTGCTCGGACGCTTGGTCTCATGCCTCTGTGGACTTCTGTATGACACTTACGAAAAGTGCTTGCGGCCGTTTCGGCCACTGGCTTACCTCGGAGGGACGCTTCCTAGATGTGCGTGACTATGCCGTGCTGCAGGGATTCGACCCGGACAAGCTCGACTTCGGGGGTGCTAAGATCTCGCCCAGAGCTGCGGGCCGCATGCTGGGCAATGCTATGTCACTCAACGTTGTCGAATCCGTGCTGCCACACTTGCTCTACTCAGCAGGATGGCTCACAGACTCCGAATTCGCCGCTATGACCAAGAGTGTCCAGCAGCGCTGGATGTCTATGAAGTGACCGTTTCTGCTAGGTGCCAAGAAAGGCAGCCCTGAGCTCCTACATATTTTTGATGTACACACATGATACTACACATACATACCTAGCAACATGCATACATGTATACCCTCCACATCCTCTGCACATAAACAGACTTAGTTACACGCCTTAGAGATATAGTATGTACATGTGTATACATGCCGCCTCCTTCTTATGTGTATATATATACACGTGTGTGTGTGTACATACATACATACATACATACATACATACATACATACATCCATGCATGCATGCATGCATGCATGCATGCATGCATGCATCCCACTAACTTGGTCATGCACCCTCATGGCAAGCCCGACTTCTTGAAGCAGAGAACACAATCCCCTTCGGTCCCGCGCAGAATCCGCTCCCCCTTAAACCCGAAATCCTATAACCCTAAAACCCTGAAACCCTCGAGCCGCAAACCCCTGCAACCCTAAAGCCCGCAACCCTGCAGCCCAGAAGCCCCAAAAACCGAAACGCCAAACCCCTAAAGCCCAACCCCTATCCAAAGCCCTAAGCCTAAGCCCCCAGAAACCTAAAACCCCAACCCCTACAACCCTAAAGCTCCGGAAGCCCTAGAACCCCACAAGCCGAAGCCCTAAAACCCTAAAGCCCCAAAACCCTAAAGCCCGAAACCCCTAAGCCTAAGCCCCTAGAACCCTAAAGCCCTAACCCCTAGGCTCTAAACCCCTAAACCCCTAAACTCTAAACCCCTAAACCCCTATAGCCCGAAACCTAAACTCCTAACCCCCTCTTGGTCCAGGCCAGCGGACCGGGACGCAGCGTCCCGAGCTCCTGTGTCGGGCTTTAAGGGTTTGTGCTTGGTTCGGGCCGTAGGCTTATAGGGTCTCGGGTTGTTGGGTTTTAGGGTCTAGGGCCTAGGGGTTTAGGGCTTAGGTTTAGGGGTTTAGGGGTTTAGGGTTTTAGGGTTTTAGGGTTTTAGGGGTTGGGGTTTCGGGCTTTAGGTCGGGGTTGGGGTTTAGGGTTGTGGCGTTTCGGTCTTTAGTGTCTTGGGGCTCGGGGGTGTAGGGTTTTTAAGTTGGTGCTGCCTGGCGAGTCCTCGGGCCAAAGGTTTGTTTCAGGGGCTTGGTGTTTCTCTAAGGGTGTCTAGGGCAACTTTTTGTTTTTTCGTGGCGTCTGGGGGTCTCGAGAACAGGGCTGCAGGCTCTGCGGTGGAGTGGAGGTGTTCGCTTTGGGACCCCAGGTGTTTGGATTTGTTTCTAGGCTCGGTGCCGGTTAAGCTTCTTACAGCTGTCGGGGGCGCTGGTGACGATTGGTACCCTAGCTAAACAGCCCCGGGCTAGAAACGTTTCTGGCCCAGGGTGGACGCTTCCAGTGCCGGGTGGCTTGCCCTCCTCTCTTCCATATGTTCCAGGCGCCCACGGCGGTTGGTAGCCCTAGGCCCTTTAAACCCCGACATGCCTGACACGATTCCACCTAGCAAAGTGCACCTCCCCCTACCCCAGGGTAGCAAGCGTCTCAGGCGCCAGGAACAGTTACAGTACAGGGGTGTGCCGCACCCCGCACTGGAACAAGCCGCCCTGCTCTAGAGACGTTTCGGCCCGACCAAATAACCCTGAAGCCCTAAAACCCTAAACCTCCCTCGACCCCAAACCAGGTGGCCCTGCCGTGCACACTCGACGACCAGGCGCCGAGGCAGGTCCTGACCTCGGGTTCCGGGCTTAGGTTTGAAGGAACGTAAAAGCAATGGTATAGTCTAGTCTGGTCCAGTATAGTATGTGGTGCTGGATGATAAATACATATTAGACAGTATGAACATAACATAGTCAAAAAGGTACGTAGCTTGCATTATATTTTCTAGTTCGAGTATGTATAGTACATGTTACATATGAACTATAGAGTATATCATATATAGTATATGTTATCCATTCTATAATACATGTATTCATGTTATGCATTATATAATACATGTATTCAGCTGACATTGTGATATGTATGTATATATATATATACAAAAGTTATCGACTATATCTCTCTGTATGGGAGATATACATATATAGTATATTGTATAGTATATATGAAATATTGCATATGATGTATTATATATTTCATGTTGTATCTTATATATTATATTCTATTCTGACGCATTTGATATGCGAAAACCAAAAATGTACATGTATATATATGTATAGATACGTGTTACACGTCGTACTTCTTCATAATTGCTGTATCCAAAACATTACATATTAAAATAATGCTTTCGATAACCTCTACTTCATGTAGTATACAGGGCTTGGAGTCCCCGTCCATGTTGCCCAAGAGCACTGGGGTTAGGGGTAGAGGGTTCAAGCTTCAGACGTGTAGAAGAGGGCACCGGGTTTAGGATTATTTTAGGCTCTGAAAGCTGAATCCTAAACTCCTGAAACCTGATAGCCTCGGTCCCCCTTTTAATCTTAGCTGCTACGACGACCTTCTCCCAGGGTTGTTGGGGTTTAGGCCTAGGCTTCGGTGTCGTATGGCCTTAGCTTAAGGCCAGGTTTTAGGGCGCCGTCTGCACGCCAGCACCACGAAGGAAGCCCGGGCTGGAAACACCAGACCTCCTTTAAAGCTACTTGCCCGATGCACCCTAAACCCTAAACCCCTGAACCCCTAAACCCTAAAATTGTGGTTTAGGGTTTACGGTAGCTCCTAGAGAACAGTCCTAACGAGCTCTGCCAGGAGGCTTGGCGACCCATCGCACCTGCCAGGCTCTCATACAACCCGAACTGGCATGTCTTGCGTGGTGTGTCGCGAGCAGCCGAGATTCACGAGCCAATTCTGCTGGGACCGCAGGTTTTGGGTTTACTGCAGGGACCTCTCGTAGACAGAGCCATGCCTCGCAAGGCAGCAAAAGGCCGGGCAAAGAAGCCGCCTCGAAAGAGGACTGCGCTACAGAAAGAACGGAGATCCAAACGTGACCGTATCCAACGTCAGGTGGGCTGTCTCCCTAAACATCATGGCTGGCTGATCAACAGGGCTGACACTGCTCAGGAGGCTTCAGAGCTCTCGAAGCGACTCGCAGACCAAGAAAGTGCTGGACTGGAGCAACTCACTGCAAAGGTCCTCGGCCGCGGAAGTACACCCACCGAGTGCCTTGCGGAGGTGAAGAACTGGAAGCCCCATGTGGACCTTGGCCAGGTGAGCAGCTACATCTTGTACCAGCGCTTGTGCGAGCTCGAAGCACTGAGGGAGCAAGTCGTGGCCGACATGGGCTCCATCTTCAATGCATTGGTCTCCCGTGACTACTTTGAACCTGTCATCGACACAGACTCCTGCTCCGACAACGACGAGACGTGCATTGAGAATTTTAAAGTGAAGAGTAGCTGAAGTGCTTCCGAACATGACAGGGACACAGACTCCTGCAACGACGAGACGTGCGTGGAGGCTTTTTAAGTGAAGTGTAGCTGAAGTTTTTCCGAACTTGACCGTTCCGTCAGCTGGGAAAATGGGGCTAAGTCGGCTACGTGTCACTGCAGCAGGACTGGATTGAGTCTGTCATCAGGTCACTGTATTCACTGTATGCAGCCTGCCGCCTCACATGCTGTGCAGTGAGAATGGTTTTGGTGCGCACGTGTGTGTGCGTGTGTGTGTGTGTGTAGGTGCTTCTGTTTGTGTGGCTACCATGTGCTCGAGAGTTGCGCGAATTCGTAAACATACTCTCTTTGCAAGTCTTTGCATCCGGAAGATCATGCCACCAAAGAAGACGAAGGGAAATGCTGGGACGCCAACCATTGCGCCGGGTCTCGGCCGACTGCCGGCAGACACCTACGATCCGAATGTGCAGCATTTCAAAATGATAGAGGAGTGCTTGCAAGCAATTCGCGATCATCCAGTCTTTGGGCCGAACATTGACACCCTCGACCCCCTGCCACTTGTACCCGCCGTCGCTGGGGACCAGGCCGGCTTTCTGGCTCCGCTGGACAACGCAGCCTTGGCTGCTGCCCGTGATTCGGGCGGTGAGTATGTCTGCGGTGTCAACCTTCTTTGGGCAAACCCCTTGGAGTCAGTGACCCCCGGAGTACCTATTATGGCGAAGGCTTTGTCGGACCTGGTGCATCGCCTGATGGCCCGCGGCCCCAAGGTTGTGGAGGACAGGCTGGAGTTCGTCTACCCCGAGGATAATGACCGTGGTTGGCGCAAGTGTTGTCCCGAGGAGTCAGGGGCTGAGCTTCAAGGAAACTGCATGGTTCAACCCAACATGAAACCCGAAAGCCGGCTCCCTAAGTCCTAAACCTTGTAAAATTCTGGAACTTAAGATGACGAAACCCTGAACCCAGCTCTCTGCTGTAATCCTGAAACCCTGAGCCCTAAGCCCTGACACCCGCTAGGTCTAGGAAACCACCCATGTCCGATCGAGGCTCCAGCACGCTGTCATCATGGCGATCCACGAGCGGATGATGCTCGGAGCCGAGGAGGATGAACTCCTGGCATGGAGGCGCGTGGTGCTGTCATGCCCTGCTGCCTTCATAGACCTCAAGACCGAAGAGGACATCTACTTCCATGCGACCAACAAGCGAGTCAAGGCTGAGCAGGACTACCGTGTCCTCACCCACAAGACTACACAGATGATCTTCGACGTCTACAACTTCAAGGTGAAGCCCCCAGTTGAGGGTATTTTCTTAGGGGTTTAGTAAATTAGGGTTTCGGGGTTTAGGGGTTCAGGAGTTCTAGGGTTTTAGGGTCTCGGCTTCACGGCTCAGGCAGGCTTGGCAGCCAGGATCTAGCACACGCGCAACACGCACAACTAGTTTCGTGGGTGTCAGGGTTGCCGGGTGCCGGGGTGGGTGGGTGGGTGGGTGGGTGGGTGGGTGGGTGGGTGGGTGTGTGGGTGGGTGGGTGGGTGGGTGAAGTAACAGTAGTTTGTGCCCGAGCACGAGGTACGCAAGGAGCTTGTGTCCGGAACACTCACAGACGAGGAGTTGGCTTACCTCTACAAAACGAGGCTCCTGAAGGTGAAGCGCTCGGACCAGGAGGCCAGCAAGGAGGACAAGGACCGAACCAGTCCAGGCACCATCAAGGCATGCGTGACGGTCTACGAGAAGATGTTCGTTCACGAGAAACTTCGAGACGTTGTTCTCAAGGCCAAACAGGACCACCTTGACGAGTCCCCCTTTGCGAGTGTGCACAAGCTCAACGAGATCGTTGGCATGTGCCGACAATCCGTCGTCAAGATGCAATGGCTGCTCCTGACGACCATGCACAGGTTCGAAACCAACCATCTCACTGCCCGTGAGTTCAGCGCTCGGAATTTGCAAGGCGCCGGTACCAAGCAATATGGTCTTGTATTCCTGCGGCAACGTGAGATGAAGCTGTACCTGCTGGGACCATTCATGGACGGTCGGAACTTTGTCTCCTCGGCAAAGGAGAAACTTCGTGAGGTGTTTGAGTCCAGGGACAGCTACGTGAACCTCTTGAGGCCTTTGAAAGACGAGGACACCGAAGCTGTCGATTGCAGCTGGCAGGCGACATGGCCGAACAGTGCATTGAAACTGCTGGAGTTGATCGAGTCAGCTTGCTTCGCAGTGGAGGGCCAGGATGACGCGACAGTTCGATTGGCCATGAAAAACGGCAAAAACGCGCAGGAGCTGCTGCACGACTACTCGCCGTTCAAAGACGCCATCGCTGACATCGATGAGGAGTTGAAGAAGGAGATGAAGAAGATCCAGGAGGCAGGGGCGGTAGATGACGGCGATGCCGTCGTTGTCCCTGCCGCTGCTGCTGGGTCCTCCGGTGCCTCGAATGCGACGGCCGTCTCGGCAGATTCGGGGACCACGGAGGACACTATCGAGGCCATGTTGCCAGCAAGTCTCTGAGTGCTTACTTTGAGAAGCCACTTTGAGAGTTGAGGGATTGAGTCTGTTGTTCGGATTGCAGGCGAAGCGTGAAGCTGCTGCCCGACGCCTGCTCAAGTCGTACTTAGTGCTGGAGTCGGAAGAGGACAAGAAGAGTTCGTCTTCTTTGGCCAGCAGCTTATCGAAGCATCATCTCCTCAAGGCCGCGCAGCAGCATGGAAACTGCATCGTCCTCTTCGACGTTAACGGCTTTGGAGAGGCCATCACAGCTCCGCACATCCGCAAGCCCCCTTTGGCTACCGCGACCGTGAAAAAACTGTTCGAGGCAGTCGCGCTGGCTCGACACGGCACCACATCCTTGACAACCCTGGCTCCGAACGAGATCTACATCGTGCTCAACGGAGGAAGAAGCAACAACCAGTTCGCCTCGAAACACTTCGGGGTTGGGCCCGGGGTTGGCAGATCCAAGTGCAAGGGTAGCAATATCGTGTGGCGGGAAATCCTGGTGACCTTCACGCCGGACAGTGTGCAGAACAGAAAGTGGCACACCTCCAAGAGAGCCCTTGCCACGATGAAGTGCTCGCAGAAGATGTTTTGGTGGTTTGATGCATCGACCGACATCCCCCTGAAGTCTCACCTGCATGTGCCAGGCCTGGTTATCTTCGGAGATTTGATGGGTTTAAGTATTTCAGAGCCCTATACACTACACCCTAAGATTTGGTTGCATAGCAGATCTGACGCAGGAAACAATGGTTGTGACATGATGGGGCCGTTCGTGCTCGAGCCATGGACAAGCTTGCCCTGCATGGCCTACGAGCTCAAGAAGACCTTCTGGGGCAAACGCAGGCAAGCGGTGGGTGGGAAGACCGTGACGGGAGACTCCGATGATGAGGGTGCCGAGCAGGATAAGTCTGAGATCCAGGAGGACTCCGGAATCACCAACGAGGAAGACATTCCGCTTCCTGATGTTGGCGGTGGACGTGGAACCGCGAAGACATTGCCACCCGACTGCAAGCAGCCAGTGAACTACCACGAAGTCCCATGCCTCCTGTGGGAGAGCGTCATGCATGCAACCAGTGGCAGCCAGATTATCGACCTTACTCCTCAGACCGGTCGGCTGGCTTGCTGGGCAGTCACTAACCGCCTGGGGTACATCGGTGTCACCGGGACACCGGCACAGAAGGAGTACATTGAGAAGGAAGTGTTCCAGGCTGTCATCGATGCCATGTCGGACCCCAGCTCCAAGCTGTACGCTCCGTCTCTGGCGGACCCTGGCAAGAAGCGCAAGAAGACGGAGACCTCTGGAGCACAGACGAAGGTCGCGAAGACAGCGGCTCCCGAACCGAAAAAGACAAGCGCGCCGAAGGCGAAGGCAGAGGCGCAGCCGAAGGCTGCTCCGAAGGCAGGGGCCCAGTCGACAGCAGAGACCGCAATCGTCCCGGTCGGGGAGGAGCCGAAGACCGGCGAGATGAGTGCGAAGTTGAAAGCCATGCTCGAGGCAGCCAAGCTGAAGAGCAACAACACCCAGGAGTGAGCTGTGTAGGGAGCCTCACGATTTGAATGTGCACCATACTCGTATCTCCGGACTTCCATTTCTGCGGGGCACGTAAGCTGTCCTGCCTGTCTATCCGGAGTTGATTTTGCGGTGCTCTAAGCCGCTTTCCACTTGTGCGTGATCTAAGCAGCTTTTCTCTAGTCCGCTAGTGCGTGAGCTCAACGTTGCCTTAATCTGCTAGTGTCAATCCTTTTGTGTGTGAGCTCACCGTTGGCAGGAACCAATCACCACGACTCGCGCAGCAAAGAATGGGTTAGGGAAGGGGGCTGGCCAGGGGGGGTGGGGGTAGGTCATGGGGACGGGGTTTTCTATTAATGGCACTGTCCACTTTCCGAGGTTGCAAGCACGCCTCATCGGAGCCGCTCGTGGCGAGGGCGCTGCTTCTGCGGGCCACAGGCTTGTGTGACTTGTGTGGGTTACGTTCCTGGAGGTTGCGAACCTACTAAAGTATGCTCTGGACTGTGTGCTGGCTTAGCTGCGTTTTTTT
>CAJNJA010007896.1:0-15823 GCA_905231915.1 Symbiodinium necroappetens
TTAGGGGTTTAGGGGTGTTTGGGGTTCAGGGGTGTTTGGGGTTTAGGGGTGTTTGGGGTTTAGGGGTTTAGGTGTTTAGGGGTTTAGGGTCTAGGGCCCATAACAAAAAAGCTCGAAGCGGAAACCCCTACGAGACGACCTACGCCGAGCCTCGAGGGGAGCTACTCATCGCAGAGGCCACCAGGCCTCCCCGTGGCCAAGCTTTCGGCTTGAGCTTTGGGGCTCATAGGCTTAGGGGTTTACCTATAGTCTCCATTGTAGTTCCTTTTATGGCTTAACCAATTTTATACTAAGGATCCTAAAAGGTAACCCCAAAAAGGAACTACAATGGAGGCTATAGGTAGGGATCCTGGAGCAGGATTCAGGGATTCTATAGGGGTTTAGGGTTTAGGGTTCCGGATCGACCTTGCTGATTTTGCATGGGAAATCCGAGCAGCAATCATCGTTGACCCGCATGCTCCAACGGTTGAAGATGAAGCCGGAAACCCTAAACCCGTAAACCCCCCTAAACCCTAAACTCCTAAACCCTAAACCCCTAAACCCTAAACCCCTGAACCCTAAACCCTCCCCGAACTATGGAGGAGATGCTACAGTGGTTTCTAAAACACCTCTTCGGGCCCTCTGCGTGGTCTGAACAGGGTAGCCCCCTTTTTCAGGGAAAATAGACAGGGAGGTTAGGGTTTAGGGTTTTAGGGTTTTAGAGTTTTAGGGTTTAGGGAGCGTGATACCGATGTCCTTTGATGGGAATCCCGGGGTCCCTTAAAGAAAGAAGCTGGCTCTGAACGCCAGCAAAGCAAGAAGACTCGGGGACGAGAGTCGTTGGAGGGGCCTCACTCGTACAACGGGATATTACGGTATGATTATGAAGGGAGATTCTGGTCACACTATCACAGGCTCTTTCTTAGCTTCGACATGGGCTTCTGCATCTTCGCAGGGCTTGGGGATTACCCACTGAGCCCCTCAACGCCGATGGAAACACCATCACCTTCGAAGCCCCGAGGTCGAATTTGTCTAGGGCTTTGGGTTTAGAGTGGGTTTCGGTTTACGGCTTAGGGCTTGAGGTTGGGTTTAGGATATAGGGGCACAACACTCAACTCGAGAGCACGTAGTTCAAGACACACTTCCACAGACAATGCGCAGTCACGATCGTGCAAAGACTAAGTGGCGGCAGAAAACTCAAAACAGTACTAAGAGCCATCGAGGCGGTTCTAGCAGCTGTTGTCGTCGATGTATTGCTAATGTATATATATATATGTGTGTGTGTGTCTGTATGTATGTGTATGTATGTATATATATATAGTATGTACAAGCACTAGCTATGCTAGCAGTAACAAACGCAACCATACTAGTAGCAAAGGAAGCAGCGGCAAAAACAACAAAAGCACCCAAACCCAAAACCCCAAACCCTAAACCCCGAGCCCTAAGCCCTAAACCCTAAACCCTAAACCCCTAAACCCCATACGACAAGCAGTCTACGGGTCTTGGCTTCAGGGCTTCGGGCTCTAAAACCCGCCAAAAGGTCGCCTTTCAGCCAGACCGGCGCTGCCGTTGCGCTCCTAGGTGTCTGGGGCCTTAAGAATTATTATTGTAATTATGGTATAATATACCGCAAACCCTATTCTAATTATAAAGGCTCCTATACTAGGTGTCTGGGCGTCGGACAGGGCTGATCAAGCTCAGAGCTTAGGAGTCTCGACTTTTAGGGCCTCCCCCAATCTATTTTGGGTACTATCCCCATAGAGTAACAGTCTATACTAGGGCTACTATATATATATATATGTATGTATGTATGTATGTATGTATATATATATATCCATAGTATGAATATTACGAATACAACTCAACTGTTACTGAGTGGGGGCAGTATCCAATATCTAGTCAACACTTTGGTCATCCGGAAGAAAAAGGGCCTGGAAGTACCACTCTCACCAGGGTGTAAAGCGATCCGAACAGCTGTTTGCGCGCTTTGCCTATCATGAAGGTGCAGGGGTTCAGACAATCACTGCGACTCTGTCTTTGGCTGGCCACGTCGTAACCAGGAACCGTCAGGAATAGATTTCAACAGAAAAACGTTCAGGCTTCTGTTCATACTAGCGGCGGAGCTGGACTACCCGAAGACAAAAGCGCACTGCTAAACTCGAAGCCTCAAACCACAAGCCCCTGAACCACAAGACCCTAAACCCTGAACCCTAAACCCTAAACCCTACACCCACCACCTCAAAGCCTAAACCCACCAATCACAGCGAAGGCAGGCTTTCGAAACCCAGATACTCCAGAATGCTTCAAACAAGAAGGACCGTTCCTCAAACCATACGGAACTTCTGAATCTGATATCTACCCTTATAAGTTATAACGACTCATCTCAGCAAACCACAAGAAGTAAACCTAGTAGGGTAGGTCCCTGGCGGTCTTAAGCTTGGGAAATCGGAGGCTGCGGCCGGGTGTCAGCGCAAGGAACCGCACCAAAGAGGAGGCGGAGGCCAGGCGGAGGAGCAAAGACTGCCGGCCGTAGACATACTCCAAATACCTTGTGCGGGTGGGGTGTCGATAGGCCGTAACATATTTTTTGTTGCCACGAGCTTCACAAGCTTTGTGTAGGGAGTCCTACACTTTAGCCTTGAGGGGCGGCAGTGGCTTACCCTTTAAGGCTTGGATTTGGTTTTGAGGGTCTCGGAGAGCCAGTGCGGAGTTCTTGTGGTTTTATCGTGCTTCCGAAGTGTCACAGAGCTTGGGTATGAAGATGGGAGAAGCTTCCATCTGTCGTTCGTCCCCCTGCACCCCGGGCCCTCTAAATCTGATAAGGGGGCCTCAATGGTTTCTTTTGTTGTTTTGTTGGTGGGGGGGGCTTCTACAGTATACGTCTGTAGAGACCACGGGGGCAGATGCGCATGAAATACTCAGACCGCTTTGTGAAGCTGCCCTCAACTGGCTCTCTCAAAACCCTAAGCTTCCACCACTGCGGTTTAGTTTGTGTTTAGGGTTCCCCATAGGCCCCGGAAGCCCTCGCAGACCCCTAAGACCCCAAAGCCCAAAGCCCTCAACCCTAAGACCCGGTGACCCGTTGCATAGCATCCCTTCTATTGCCCTTTCGGTTTCCCTTACCAGAGCCCTCATACTACGCCTCGCAGAACCCTCGAAGCCCCAAAAAGGGCTGAAAAGGCTCGGCATGGCGAGCACCACGTGCCGGATCTCGGCCAAGAGCTCATCGGATGCTTCCTTCAGATGTTGCATCACAAGCCTGGGTGGGATAGGGTCTACGGCTTTCGAGTTCAGATGTCTGGGGAGGGCTTTGGGTTTCGGCTTCGGTTCAGCTTTCAGGCTTTGGGCTTTCGGCTTTAGGCTTTAGGCTTTTACTGTAGGCTTAGGGCCCAGAGTATGGCAGCTTTGCGCATCGGAGCCCTTCATGGGTGAAGGCGGAACGTTGGGGGGGCTTGGTGTTCGGGGTCATCACAAAGCTGGACAGGAGTTTCTTCATTGCTGGCCGCTTCGCATAAAAAAAACCTAAACCTCAACCCTAAACCCTAAACCTATACTTCTAAGAGCTAATGCAGGCACATGCACGACCTGCAAGTTTCAAAGTCGCGGCAAGCATCTTGTGCTGCTGTTACGCGCATTAGGAGCAAGTCGAGGCAATGGCAACCCTACAGACAGC
Organism: Symbiodinium necroappetens; assembly: GCA_905231915.1. NCBI lineage: Eukaryota > Dinophyceae > Suessiales > Symbiodiniaceae > Symbiodinium > Symbiodinium necroappetens. The sequence continues at coordinate 3,653 of CAJNJA010007896.1, forward strand.
ATCGCCCCGGCCCGTCCATCCCACTCTCACTCTCAGACGCAAGCAAGAACTCGAACACCTGCCACTGTTGCACTCACTCGGCCGTTGCGTTCTTGCTTGAACTCGCTTCAGCGGCCGTCGGCTCTGATTTGCATAGCTCTAGCCGAAAAAGCTTCAGCCACGCGTCAGGAGGGGTTCTATCGTGCCACGCAGCTCCTGTATACGGACCTTTCTTTTCTTGTCCTCCAGACCTGTCTCGCGTCTCACTTTCAACTTCTTCCCTTCACCTGACCTTTGCTTCTTGCTATCTGCGGCCCGGCCTGCTCTCGTAGCACCGGCTGCTTCGCCGGCTTCCAGTCTTCACATACTTGACACGGTGCTCTCTCTCTTGCTCTCTCGTTTTGTCCCCCCCCTTGCTCTGTGAGAATGCGTCGCCACTGGCGGACCCTAGGGCAGAACTTCCCAATCCTCCCTCTGGAGTTTGGAAGTTGGTCATTGAACTTGCTAGAGACCTATCAATCCTTGAAACCAACAAAAACCCCATAACCCCACCCTAAGCCCCAAACCCGAAACCCTAAACCCCAAACTCGAAACCTTGAAAGCCAAACCATAAACCTTAAACCCGAAACCTTAACCCTAAACCCGAAACCTAAACAAAACTTAAGGACCACAAACCCTAACGCCCTTCAACACCCTAAACCCAAAACCCTAAACCCTAAACCTTAAGCTAAAGGCGTCCAGCTGCCAGGAACCGATGGAATGGCCAAGGAGGATGACCCCAGCCCCACGATGTTGCTCCTGTACTTCTACGGTTTAGGGCTTGAGGGTTTAGAGTTTAGGGTGTGGGGTTCCGGGAACTTCAGGTTCAGGGCGTTAGGGCTTTCGAGCTGGACTTTCGACATCCTTCTTCCGGAGTTTCTGTTCCAGGGTTTGGGGCTGCGTGGACCCTACAAGAGAAACCGGCTTCTTCAGACTCGACTACGAACGGGTCGAAGCATAGTTCATCGGGTTTAGGGTCTAAGGTTTAGGGTTTAGTTTAGGAGTTTAGGGGGTTTAGGGCTTAGGTATTTCGGGCGTTAAGGTTTTGAGGGCTCCGCGCCCCGATCCCTTACCCAATTGCCGACTTTCCCAGTAGTCGCAAGGTTTAACTTCTCAGTTTGCTAGCAGTACAAGCCCAAAAAGGGTTTCGAGGGGTTAAAAGACTACCCTAGTCAGTAATGAGACCTTGCGGTTGATCCTGAACTCACCCCACCTTCTCCTCGTCCGGCCTTCCCTTACAGCTCCTTGTTGCGATGGCTCTATCTGGTGTGTGACAACCGAAGCCTCAGCTGTTGAAAACCTTCAAGTCCAAATCCAGCCCCCAGCACCTGAATCCACCGAACCTGCCAGAATCTACAACCCTAAACCCCAAACCTACTAAACCCTAAACCTACTAAACCCCAAACCCTAAAGCCTAAACCTACTAAACCCCAAACCCGAAACCCTGAACCTACTAAACCCCAAACCCTAAACCCTAAAGCCCCCAAACCCTCAACCCTAAGCCCTCAACCCTAAAGCCTAAACCAACTAAACCCGAAGCCCTTAACCCTAACCCATACCTTCAAAGCCCCTTGGACCTGACCTTCAGCTTAGGTCGAAGTCTCTCCCGCCGAAGAAAGTAAGCTCTTCGGGTCTAGGGTTCAGGGCCTAGGGCTCAGGGCTTAGGGCTCTAAAGCCTAAACCCTGAACCCCTAAACCCCCAAACCCAAAACCCCTAAACCCTCAACCCGAAGCCCTGAACCCTTTAGGGATTATGGCCTCAGGCTCAGGAGTCCTCCGAGCAAAACAGCCCCAAAAAACTCGGCCTGGAGGGATGCCAGAGCCGTCGAGATCGCTGCAGCCTCCTGGGCTCAAAACCCCCCCGGCCAAAGCCCAGGGTTTTAGGGTAGGGTTTAGGGGGTTTGGGTTTAGGGGTCTAGGGTCTAGGTTTTGGGGTTTAGGGTCTGGGGTTTAGGGTTTAGGGTTCAGGGTGCTGGCTGTAGGGCTTTGGGTCTTGGGCACCGCTATGCTTATCTAAGGTTCCACAAAGCTCTCCCTGAACCCCCCTAAAACCGTAAATCCTAGACTTAGACCCTAAACCCCCAAACCCCTAATTAAACCCCCAACCCCCAACCAAGTCCCTGAACCCCAAACCCCAAAACCTCTGAGCGCCCCCAGAGCCTCACAAATTATCCTTAAACCAAAATCCGAAACTGAGCCTCAACCGCACCCCTCAAAACGCTGCTAAACCCAAAACCCCAAGCCCCCACGCCCAGAACCCCAAACCCAAACTGCTGCTAGACCCGAAACCCCTGAACCCCAGCGCTAAACCAAAATCCCTGGCGCCACTTGCCTCGTCCAAGCTGGCAGCCCCTGATTCCTCCCTGGCGCTAGCGCCCTCTGCAGTGGTCGGGAAGTTGACGTAGCCCAGGCAGTATATCCTCAGCTGCTACCTTAACCCCAAATTTCCTTCCAAGGGACTTATATATATATATATAAAAGGAAATCAGAATACGGATCCCTAAACTGGTAGGCTTGAATTATAAGGTCCATGCATGCCAGCATCTTCCGCGTGAGATGTGGGGTGGTTCGTAGAGATTGGCTTGCTGGGATTGGGGTACTGCAAATTTCAGGGCTGTTGCGTTGTTTAGGGTTTAGGGTTTAGGGTTTAGGGTGTTTCTGGCCGTGTTTGGCATAAGGGTTCGAAGTGATTGGGGGCTGGGGAATAGCCACTTGTGGGTGAGAGTTCTGGTGCGTAGAAAGGCTTATTCGACAAGGCATGTGCATCCCGAGTTTGGGGTTCCAAAGAGTCCCCAAAAAAACCCTGAAACCCAATCCCGAAACCCTAAACTTGGCACTAAACCCTGAACCCCAAACCCTACATGAAGATACATGCGGATACAAATGTATTACATAATCATACATGACATGGTCAGATCACATCTCCCGCCGCAACAGCTACCTTTCCACAGTTATAAGTTACAAGGGCTTGGAAATCGGGCTGATTATAACTGTTCTCATTACCCGTGCCTTTGTGATGACTATTGCCTGCATAAGTTCCAGCAGCATTGTCATTACTGTTACGAGTATCATGAATACAGCCATGCTACAATTATCCTCGTCAGCATTGCTACTGTTACCATTACGAGCACTGTGACCATTACACACCATTACTCTGATGATGAATAGGCTGGTAACTTCTACTCGTGTGATTCTAAAATAACATAAACCTGAAATCCGAAATTTGAACCCTAATTCCTAAAGCTGAGTCCACGGCGTTGTAGCTCCCAGGCCATGTGCAAAGAGGGCCTTTTGGCAACAGTGGCCAAATTCGGTGGTTCAGGGTCCAGGCTTAGATTCTACCACACTGGAGTTGACATCCGTAACCTCGAAACCGTAAACCCTAAATGGCACTCGCGGATCCTTGCATCAGGGTTCGGCCATCCCCAAACCTCGAAACCCTAAGCCCTAAACCCTCTAAACCAGAAGCCCTAGACCCCCCAATCGTCTAGCAGAGGAGTGGTTCTGTGAAGCGGGATCCCACCCTGGTCTCCGCAACCTCTTGATGTAAGAAGTGACCCAAAGTCCTTTGCGGAAAAGTACTCTCATGCCTCTTCCTACACCTACAGGCTCGGCTTCCTTCTGGGCTGGGGCAGGATGTGTGCGAAAGCCTCGGAAATGCAGCAAGCCCAGACCCTTAACCCTAAATTTGCGGGGGCCCAGGGGGTGTGCTGCAAGAAGCCGAGCGGTCTGCAAGCTTCGAGCCGAATCCAGCAAGCAGGCCCGATACTAGCAAGCAGGCCTAGTACTATAATATAGTATGTTATATCATCTGTTATATTTCTGTATTGTATATTCTGTATCCTATTTCATGTATGACAAATTATACTAAGTTATACATTATAGTATGAATTGACATAAATTATTCCCTGTATATGATGTATTCGATTATGTATACTGAACATGATATGTTATATACTGAATACAATATACCGTACATCTTATGTTATATATTGTATAACAATACATATATATATATATACTATGAATNNATATATATATACATGTGTGTGTGTATATTAAATATTTCATAGTATAAGCTATGTATTATATGCCACATGTTGTATGATGTATATTACCTTAGGGTTATGTGGTCATAAGTTTAATATATATATATATATGTATATATATATATACAATCTTGCATAATACATAATGTATAGCTGAATGTATGTGTATATATATATACATATTATATATATATATATATATTGTATATACATATATATATACATACATACATAGATCATGTGTTTTCCGTTTATTTTTCGTACTGTCTACATGTTTTACAATGTAAAATAGAATATGTATCTTATATTATACTAGTTTTAGGCTATATGTCGAACATTGAATATTTACTGTACATCAGAAACTGTATGTTACATAATACACAATATATGGTATTTCTTTATGCTATATGGTGAATGTTTTATATTATATTTGTTATATGTTAGCTGTATGTTATATATAAAATCTGTGACATAAAATACACTATAGATTATGAATTATATGATATATGTTGTATATCATATGTTATATGTTATGCATTTCATTAAGCATGCTTTGATTTACACGTTACACATGTTCATATTTTACATAAGACACCATATTGTACATTGCATGTTCTATATTATATACCATATTGTATATTACATACTGTATATTATATGTATTTATTGTGTATTGCTTACTATATGTTATATTCCATATTATATAGTCGGCCGATTACATATTGTATTGTATATTTTAGAGAGTAGATATTGAAAATTAGACCTCACGTCGTACATAATATACTTATATATATTCTATACTAGATTATATTACGAGTATATTGCATTACATACTTTATTGTCGATCCTGAACCCTGAACCAATCTCATGGGACGCCGACGCTCAACTCCTCGAGAGGCCATGAGTCAACCAGGTCACGCTTAAATTCACTGGCAACCCCAAAAATCCTCCGACAATAAACCCTGAACCCAAACGGCCCTAAACCACAACATAAGATAGCGTGTACTGTATGTAACTTCCTGAAAGGCCCAACGGCCCCAAAAACGCACGCTGCGTAAACCGAAAACCCCAAACCCCAGCCCTCGCCTCCTGCAACTTCTCACCGAAGTCGCAGTAGAAGTGGGGGATGCCAGGGTTGCCGCCGACTAGAACCACCTAAGGCTAACCGAGAACAACTTCCGACCCTACTGAGCTGCAAACCCTAGACTCCAGCGCGATAGCTCACTCTCACTCACTCGCAATCGGGCAAGACCCGGCGCGGCTACAGCATGCATGATTCCAAAAACGCGGCGTGCTCTCCGCTGACGTGGAAAGACAGACCAGAAACAAGACGAAGACGAAGCGCGATAGCCCTAAATCCTAAATCCTGATAACAGTGATAACATAGCACAGAAAGCTCTTTTTCAGTCGTAATGATGATGATCATCAGCTTGGGGGCACCCACATTTTGGAAGCTTAGGACTTGGTGCCTTCTGGAGGCTTACCGTTCCGGGGGCCGCTGGTTGCGGCATCGCAAGAAACAGGGCCTTTTAAGAGTCCAAGAGGATCCATATATATATATATAGATATATATATATATAGATATATATATATAGATAGATATATATATATATATAATATATATATATAAATTACTGTTATGGAATTAGGTCCCTCAAAACCATTGTAAACAATATGGTCGTCCCATGACGACAAACGGGTCCCTGTGCTGGCCCTCGTAACTTACTTTAGGGCTTACGGCTCCGGGAAAAGGGTTTAGGGCCTATTGGGATTTGGAATGAAGGGCTTTAGTTGTCTACACCCCTGAGTCTGTGAGCCCGTGACCCGTGAATTTCCGCCAAGGCGCCCCCAGTGACGGCCCCTCTTCAGCCGGATCTAAAACGAGTATCTCCGGCGCCAGCGCTGCCTCTCGGACCCCGGGCTGGCTTACGCTGCCCTAAACCCTAAACTCTAAAACCCCTAACCCCTAAGCCCCAAAGCGAAGTGAACCCGGCCTCTGCACTACTTTGAGCTTCGCGGGGTGCTGCAGGAGTTGCGTTTAGTGACATCTGGGTGAGCTGGGCCTTTCGCATGTCAAGGAAAAGTGTGAGGCCCAGGCCTTCAAGCGGACAACTTGATCAACGGCTCAAGAAACGGAAGTTGAAGAAACAACCCCGATTTGCGAAGAAAGGCCAAACGGCGGAGGCCCGTCCCACCTTCGCGTCAGAGCTTTGCTCGGATATGCCGTTAAATCCCCCCAACCCTTTTGAAGCCCAAAACAGACCTTTTTGTGCAGCCTGGTGAGGCACTATGAGCCAATAGGAAGCCCTTTTGAAGCCGCGTAAACATTACCTCCATTTGAGGCCATAGAAAACCATTCAGAAAACTCAAGCCTTACAAAAACCTGTGAAGCCCATGACGAACCCCTGAACCCATGATGAAACCCTGAACCCTATAAACCCTAAACCCTGAGCCCTAAACCCCTCAACCCGAACCGCTGGACCCCAAGTTAGAGAAAAATGCATAAACACCCATAAGCAGCATCTGAGCCACATACAGCTTCCCCGGAAAACAAAAACCTACAACACCCAACACACAACCTTGAAGTGCTCCATACAGCCCATATACACACCCTAAAAAGCCCCCGTGAAAGCTCTCACAAACTTTTCGAACTGCATAACCAGAGGTGCAACCATTTACTGCAAAACCCTCAGAAATCTGCGATCCAAGCATCGACCATTCCTGCTCTGTCTTGCAAGCCCTTTTCCCCTCCCCTTTTGCCGTATCAAAAACCCGCGAAGATCCGGAGCTCCATAAAATACTACAGCATTCTTTAGGAGGGTTTAGGGTTTAGGGCGTATCGTAATAGAACAAACCCTTGAAAACCACCTATTGACCTCTTCTACCTATCAAAAAACCCTGTATTTGTCATATCAATGTTCTTCAATAAGCATCAGGAGCTGTTTCTCCAAAAAACCAAAAAACACCCCTGTTGCTTTCACACTATCAGGACTTATAAACGACAGAGACCCGTGCAAACTTCCCCACCCTAGACCCAAAAATCCTAAACCCCTAAACCCCTAAACCCCAAAACCCAAAGCCCCTAAAATCCTAACCCCTAAACCCTAAACCCCTGAACCCCAAAACCCCCTAAACCCCAAAACCCCTAAAACCCCTAAAACCCTAAGCCCTAAACCGAAAACGCCCTCGGAGGTGCCCGGCCTCGGTCTCTTGGCGCCGCCAGCGCGGCGGCGGCTCCGGGCCCTTGGGGCGAACTGCGCTCGCCTCGGGCGGGCTCGGTCTCCTTAAGGGTGGGTTTAGGGTTTAGGGTTTAGGGTTTAGGGTTTAGGCTTGAGGGTTGAGGGTTTAGGGGTTTAGGGTTTAGGGGCTTAGGGCTTAGGGGTTTAGGGGGTTTAGGGGTTTACAAATTTTCCGAAGTGTGTCGTTTCAGAAAATGTGCTGCTATCGGAACCGCTGCATCTTCCAGACCTTAAGACAGCACCAGATTTTCCAAAGGTTTTGCTTCAAAAAATGGTGCTGTCGAACCGCTGTGGTATCCGTTGCAAATACGGCAACAAGCAGGGGCGAATCGATAGCATCAACTTTCCGAAGAGTGCTGTTTCAGAAAACTTGGTGCTATCGAACCTCTGCGTTTTCCAAAAATGAGATTAGCGAAAGGCGGTTGGATAGCACCAAATTTCATACAGGACATATAGGCTATGTATGGCATATCACACATGGGGTGTTCTAAAAGGTATTATCTAAAGTAGCCGTTGGTATTCAATAAAGCATACCGTATATATAGGGGCATTCTATAAGTATTCTATAGCGCATTCTATTGGGTAGTCGATAGGGTATTCCATGCGGTATTGTGTAAGGTATTCTTCAGGGTGTATATATAGGAAGGTGGTGTATGTATATAGCTTTGCCGAGTATTCTGTAAGGTATCACCGTACTCTATATGAATCTTGTACTTATACTATCGTTTGATTGGTGAAGTCTCAGGTTGTCTTTACCTTAACCGTTTTCTATAGGGTATGCTGTAGGGTATCCTATAAGGTATTCTAAAGGGTATCCTAAAAAGCATTGTAGAGGATATTCGATAAGGTATATTTAAGGTATACAGTGGGTCTCTTGCGTAGGCCGTCTTCTGTAAGATATTCTACTACAGGGTGTTCCATATGGTATTCTATCGGGCATTCTATAAGGTATTCTGCAGGGTACTCCATAAGGTATTGTACAAAATGTATTCTGTAGCCTATATTTAGAAAGGCATTCTGCAGGGTATCCTATACGACATTGTTTAAAGTACGTAGAGAGGGTATTCTATGAGGTAGTTGTAAGGCTATAAGGTAGTTGTAAGGCTATTCGTCTTGGTTCCTGATTTCCCTCATAGGAACCCCTTACCCAACAGCTACAGTTCAACTGAGGACTCAACCGGGTGTTCCAGATTCTCTAATGCATATGTACGTTATACCTGGGGGCCAGTATAGTACTCTATAAGGTAGTGTAAAAGGCACTCCTTCGGTTATTCCACGAGGTATTTTCGAAGGTATTCTATAGGGTATGTATAGGAGGTATTCTATAAGGTGTTCTGTTCTCCGTATGTATCCCTACTAAATAAGCTTCGATTCGTTCAAGGAGTTCCTAGATCCCAGATGCCGCACCGCGGCCCGCCAAACGGACCATTCAAACTCGGTCCAACCCTCCTTCCCCCCGCAACGGGTAGATACCCCAGGGGCGTAGCATCTATGTATGTATGTATGTATATATATATATATATATTTTTTTATTTATTCATTTATTTATTTATTTATCATGCATGTAGATAAAGATATATATACATTTATATGTATATTTTTTGTTAAGTATACAGACAACCCTAAACCTCAGCCACGGGTTACTAAAATGCGCACGGCCTATGCACCTCGGAAGAAGAGTCCGCCACCAAAACAAACTACATGCATTTTCTGGACCCCAGCCTGCTGCATCACTGCACCGCCCCATAAGGCTCCAAGGCAAACTGCAATGAGGAGAATCTCTCCTGGGCAGAGATCCACCCTGCGGTAAAGATGTATAGGGCTTACCAAAGCGGATGCTGCAGGGACCTTCGAAAGGGCCTCAAGGGGGCAGGGCATCATAGCTCATAGCTGTCGCAATGTCCAAAGCACGAGTAGGTGGCAATAATAGGCCAACAACTAACAAAAAGTCTAATATTCAAATCGCATGCAGATAAGACTTCATCTCAAACTCGGCCCGCGTACACTTATGGGGTAACGAACCCTCCTCACTCCAAAGGCCAGAAATCTTCCGAATAATGGCAGGTTCAAGATGGCTGGCCGACATGTGACGACAACGATACACAAAAATACCTACACCTTGATTCCTAAACCCTAAACCCTACACCTTGACTCCTAAACCCTAAACCCTACACCTTGATTCCTAAGCCCTAAACCCTACACCCCAGGACTGCCAAGCCCAAGGCTTTCTCAGGAAGGGCGTGGATCCGAGCTCAAGCTGAAACAGACAACTGAATCATCTTACTTAGGCCTTAATTAGGGTTTAGGGTTTAGGGTGTAATCAGGGTTTAGAGTGTAGGGTTTAATTAGGGCTTAGGGTTTAGGGCTTAATTAGGGTTTAGGGTTTAGGGTTTAATTAGGGTTTAGGGTTTAGGGAGCTCGTCATTTTCACAGCCGGTGAGTGGGCCTGGCTCAACTCCCCAGCCCACGCCTCCTAGTTCGCGCAACTCGCTGATTTGGAAGAAGGACGTAACCGTTTAGGGCTAATTAGGGTTTAGGTTTCCAGGATGAATTAGGGTTTAGGGTTGAGGGTTTAGGGTTTAGGGCCCATAAACCCCGAAGACACAAGGCCAAAATTCGATATCCTGAACCCAAAACCAAGCTGCGCAGCGGCGATGATAGGGTATTTGCCACCTGCGTCCTCAGCCCGGCGAAGATGTCATGTTCCAGCGAAAAGTGTCGGGTTTAGGATGTAGGGGTGTAGGGTTTAGATCGAAACATACTGAGGTTTAGGCTTGTACAATGCTTATTTAAAAAATCTGCATGTTGACATGGGGGCCTGAAAAATAAGCATAGGGCGGTAACTTTCTCTTCCAGCTGTGTGGAAAGGGAAACTCCCCAAACAAGGAGCTCGAGTCCGATGACACCTGGCTGATTGGCTTGGAATGCCGGGCTCCCGTGTTTTGGAGCTGCAGGTTCAGACCGCAGGCCTTCATCCCGAAGCTGGTGTCCCATGTAGTGCATCCTTAAACCCTAAACCCTAAACACTAAACCCTAAACCCTAAATCAAGCAGGGCAAAGGGGACTCCGGAGCCTTCCACCCTTTGGTGTTTGTGGCCGCGTTCTCGCACGGCAACTCGTGCCTGAGAATGGGTGGAAGCAAAGCTCACGGCTTAGGTCTCTACTTTCAGGGTGACGGGCCCGAAGGACTTGAGGCTCCGAGCTAATCACGCCAAGGCGCACGCCGACGGCGAGGAGCAGCGTCGTGTAGACGGACGCGCTCATGGCGTTGTCGACGCAGGGAGTGGGAACCCTAAACCCGGTGAGGGATCTGCAGGGCTTCACGGTTTTGGCTGCACTGTTCCTACGGCTACTACAAGAACCAATGCTACCACTATCACTTCTATTGCGACGACGACGACTACTACTGCTACGACGACGACGATTGCTACTATAATGGTTTATGTTGCAGGTTGGGGTTCGGTTCTTCAGTGGACAAAGCTCTGTGCTTTTGAGTTCTCAGCCAGCTGGAATCTACGTAGGTTTTTGGGTTCAGGGCTTAAGATTCGGTTGTGTTTGAAGCCCCTTTCCCGTGCATTGGTCCAGGGCTCAGGGCTTCGTCAGGGACTAGAGTTTAGGGATTTTTGGGGTTCGATATGTAGGAGTAGACGCACCTCAAGTTCCCTGCAACCTGTGCTGAGCCATGAGCTACAAATGCCCGAAAACAGCGTTTTGGAGCTTTGGGTTTCGAGTCGGAGAGGACTTGGGGTTTGTGGTTTTTCAGGTTTTGAAACGACCTCGACATCAACCCGCAGCCGAAACAAAGGGCGAAAAGCCTCACATTAAAGTCCTTCCACCTCTCTCTCACTCTCTCACTCTCTCACTCTCTCACTCTCTCACTCTCTCAGTCTCACTCTCTCTCTCTCTCTCNNTGCAAAGACGAATGTCAGCCAATAAGGTAGACACAAATAATCAGACTTTAAAATATCAGGTTTTAGGTCGTCTTTCTCTCTTTTGCTCTCTCTCTCTCTCTGTCTCGCTCTTCAGAAGAGCCCCGCGCAGCTGCGCACCCTCACTCTCTCTCTCTCTCTCTCTCTCGCTCGCTCTCTCTTTCGCTCTTTTTTCTAAGAGTATCGAGATGGGCGGGCAGGCAGGGAGGAAGTGAGGCAGGGATGTGTAGGTGTGTAGGTGTGTGTAGGGTGCGGGTGTGTAGGTGGGTAGATGGGCAGTGAGCAAGTGGGTAACGGAGTAGGTTTGGTAGGTGGGTAGGTTAGCAGGCAGGTAATCGCAGGTATGCAAGCACCATACGAGAAACACTAACCTCTATTTAAATCCCAAAAGCTTTTAGAGTCCGAAAACCCTGACCACGTGCAAAAAGCTATATTGCCCGGCAATATATAAAACCTCAACCCTGAGGTACCTAAACCCCCAAGACTCAACCACAAGGACAACACAGAACCCAACGGCGCAAGTTGCCCTTGGTTTACTCGCCACCCCGCACGGATGCCCTAACCCAAACATTTATCCTCGCCAGCATTCCTGAGGAGCCCAAAATACACGCAGCAAAAGCCGTTGTATGAACCCTAAACCCTAGACCCTAAACCCTAAACCCCAAAAACCCCAAACCTAAACCCTAAACCCCAAAACCCTAAACCTAAACCCTAAACCCCAAAACCCTAAATTTCTGAAGAAAGCCCTTCTCGAATTAGGAAAACTGATGGGAAACCTCTGGGAAACCTTCCAAGAATGAGCCCCATAAGCCTTTCAAGGAGACCTCGAAGGAATCCCCCCCGTAAAAACAACCTACTGTAGGGGCCTTAAATAATTACCTATATATATATATATATATGTATGTATATATATATATATATATTTTTTATTTTTTT
>CAJNJA010007897.1:0-42352 GCA_905231915.1 Symbiodinium necroappetens
CATGTAGCACAAGCAAGCAGTGTTTAGTCTGAAACCCCTCCAAATCTAGCCGTCGAAAATACACGCCGCCAGGGCGTACCATACTGTTTAGATACGTCCCAAGGGGGCAAATGTAGTCCTGTCATTTCCCAAAAGCGTCTTCGCCTCCACATTCGGCTTTGCAAAGCGTCTTCGTCTCCTAATTCGGCTTCGCAAAGCGTCTTCGCCTTCTAATTCGGCTTCGCAAAGCGTCTTCGCCTCCTAATTCGGCTTCGCAAAGCATCTTCGCCTCCTAATTCGGCTTCGCAAAGCGTCTGCGCCTCCTAATTCGGCTTCGCCTCCCAACGCGTCTTCGCCTACTGGGCCCTATAAGCACCAATGCGGCTTCGCAATGTATGTATGTATGTATGTATGTATATATATATATATGGTTATGGGTATGGGTATGTGTATGTGTATACGTATATGTGTATATATATATATATATGTGTGTGTATATATATATATATATAATATGTACATATGTGTGTGCGCGGATGTGTTAAGAGTCACGGTCTCTGGTCGGCATCCCCAACCCAACACTGCTGATTCCCCCCACGTTCATGGCGGAAGATTCCTTACCGGATCGGACCAGCCTCGGGCCACATCCTGTCCCGACCGGCGGCTGAATCCAGAGAGCAGGATGTCCAAACGGCAAACATGAACTGAGATAAACAAAGTGACAAACGGCCCCTAAAAACAGGCAAGCAGGTTGGCACGTCAAGCTACCGGCGGAGCGAATGCACGGAAACATCGGTGGACCTCAACTTGAGTCGGTAATCTTGTTCTCCCACTGTGTTTTTCCAGCTTGTGGGATTCAAATGCTGCCGCTTACAATGTCTTGCAGCATTTGGTGGTTCATCGTCCAAAGGGCAGTGCTTCCAATGCAGATCGCAGTTGAGTTGTAGAGCTGCGTTTCCCGGCGCTGACACGGGATTCAGCTGCCCCCATCGTTTGCAAGCTTCATGTGACGCTCCTTCAGCATCACAGTGGATGGAGCTCCTTGAATTGATCGAAGCTGAAGTAGACGACAGAAGCAGCGCGAGGCTTATTTCACCTATTTCCGCATTCGCACATGCCGACGCCTGACACGCGTCGAACCGTTGATGGACAAAATGTCACCAAAGAACACGACAAGATGACTGCACTTGAACAGGTTGAAACAAAGACATCTAAGGAGTATGGTCTCTTAGGTTGGGGAGTGCTCACTGTGCTAACTTCGAATTTCGTTCTTTCCGTGATTCTAGTTTTCATTCTGTACCCCTCCCCGTGTTGATCGCACACTCCTTTGTGCCAGTGCTTTTTTGTTGGCTTCTCTTCCTTCTTTGCGTCATACAGCTTTTCGCGGGACACCGGGAGCCGTAACCGCAACCCCTGAGCGGGAAAAATGCAGCTACTGTAGCCAGTAGCCAGTCGTACAGTAGCAGCAGCATCAAGCACAAAGTCGAAGGCAGGGGGAAGCACAACAACTGCCACAAACACGCAGCGAGGGAGAGGCTGCATGCAAGAGAAGGAAGGCCAATATCAAAAGGCAGAACGAAAATGCAATTCGCAATCCGCACAACATCGTTTTCTAAAGCTCACAGGACGTAGGTGCGGACTTTCACAGACTGGGGTGTCCTTGGCAGCAGCTCGCCTTACCCTTTGTAACACCCACTCGGGGCGCTCAACACCCACACTCTGTCAAGCTGAATCGCAAGCAAGTCCATTCTGCGCAGAGTCACCGCTTCGATCGCTTCAGCTCGACCAGCAAACGAAAGAAGGCGTGCACCACTTGAACTGGAGACCCGTCCTTTGTTTACGACATCTGGGCTGCCATGCAGCCAACAGCCAACATCTAAAGTTGATTATTGATTGACTACACTAAAGTATGCCAAATTCAATGCCAATGGGCTGGGTAAATCAGCTGCTTGCACAACTTCTTGTGAGACTGCTCCATCCTTTCTCCCGGATGACCCGGCAGTGTAAAGGCGCCTGACGGACCGTTCCAGATAGGCTTTCTGCAAGACCACAGCGTAATCATAGGACTAGCAGAGTAGCGAAGCAGGTGAAGAACTGTCTGTAAATGTGTGAACGCAGGACAGCCGCACAGCCTTTCAGTTTCTGCCGGTCTTTTCGAGCGGCGCTTCCGGGCATCGTCTTCTCCAGAAACTCCGCATAGCTGACCTGAATAGTGGCTCCGCTTCCCAGCCGCTACAGAAGCTGCTTGTCCAGTGCTTTGCTTTTATGAGGGGCAGCAAGCAAAAAAAACAAACAGCGGCCGGGCGGCGAGGCCCTCACTCTCACCAGCCGAAGTTTCTGGGCGAAGTGAGGAAGGCCTTGAGTGCACCAGGCACTCCCCCGGAGTCTGGGGTTGGGGCTAGGCAAGCTCGGAATCCACCTGCTGGCTTGAACACACAGAACGTAACAACAGGCCCCAAAGTAACTTGAGATCTGGGCTACGAAAGCTAGGTGCAGCTAGGTCAAGGTCGGAAGAGGAAGGGAGCAGCGCAAGCTGGTCATTTTCTGCATGCACATGGTGAAGACAGTTTAGGTTTTCCGATCTGAACGACAGCATCCGCTCACAGACATAAACACTCTCGCATATGGCAAGCTCTAGGACAGCAGAAGAAGCTTTCGGGAACATCGTGGAGACGATGTGCTTTCTAGATATCACACTGCCTGAGAAAACCTCTGAAGGGGCGTGGAGGGGGTCCTGATGGGTCCTGCAAAGGGGGCGTCCCCCTCCCTAACCGGGGCCAGACCTAAAGATTGCAAAAATCAACTTTTTTTTCATTCGCAGCGGTAGAACCCTGTGCGGGTGCTCGCCTAGCACTTGAATTCAACTCACGAAAAAGCGGTGAAACAAACAGGGGCTAGTCCCTAGGAGAGTAGATGCCAGTGGCGTCCACCTCAAAACCGGCAGCTCTGAGCCAGGCGCAGGCTGGCCCAATTGCCACATCAATGCCAGGGCAGGGAATGGCAACAGGAGAGTGCCGGCATACTTCAAGCGCACGGGCGATAGTAGCACACCCATCCTCCAACCAAATGGAATAAGCCAGGGCATCCCGGATCCGGACGCTGGTGGGCCCAGCAAAATCCAAGCGGACTGGTGGTGGAGGGAGGAGTTGGAGGGTGTGAGCCTCACCGCTCAAAACAAAGGGAGCCGAACCAGGCATACCCCAAATCGGACGGGTATCCTGAGGGAAAGCCCGTAGGGAACTCCTGGGCTGGACATCATCAGCCAGGAGTTCCACATCAAGCAGCAGAAGGATGTTCTCGGCTGTGGTTTGGCGGGCAGCTTCGCCAGGGATCAAGCTTGCCCATTCACGCACGGTTTGCCTAAGGACATCGATAGGTTCAACATACGAAGCGACAAGATTCCAAGCCTCAGCTTCATCTTCCGGATCGCAGGTCTCAAGACTCTCTAGGAGGCTCAAAGCGATATCAGTCCGGATGCCAAGTGCTGATACATGGTCAACTGAGCCGGGAGTCAACACAGGCGGGGCCAGGGGGTGCAGAGCAGAGGGCACTGGAGTCGGACCGGACGGCGTGAAAGTGCCCCACTCTCGTACACAC
Organism: Symbiodinium necroappetens; assembly: GCA_905231915.1. Classification (NCBI taxonomy): domain Eukaryota; class Dinophyceae; order Suessiales; family Symbiodiniaceae; genus Symbiodinium; species Symbiodinium necroappetens. The sequence continues at coordinate 3,577 of CAJNJA010007897.1, forward strand.
TGGCTCTTGGTGTACAAGTGCCTTCGTAGGCGTCCCGGAGCCGAAAATTGTCGTCCACATGCAAGGCACAAAGTGCCTTTGGCGCAAAGGAAAGCATGAGACCTATAACCGTGTTTGCGTGCGGCATGGCCTGACCACGAAAGTCGGTCAGCGAAAGCACGCCGACAGGGAATGCAGACCTCCTTCAGGGCGGAGGGGGGAGGCATAGAAGCTTCCGTCTCACCAGAGCCACAAACCAGGAGGAGAGCTCTGTGCAAGCCCGATAGGGCAGCAATCACGGTGTGGCGCTGGATATCCAACATGCGTGCTCGCTTGACAACCCCCTTGAATTTGCCATACTCATTTGTAACGAACACGACCCAAGCATCCCAGTCATGATCTGGGTGGGGCAGACCAGTGGTGCGGTGGACCCATTCGTGCAGCCATCGAACGTCGGCTTGCAGAAGAGAGGCATGAGGACGGTCGGCGCGCAGCACGGCCCAGAGTTCAGAGGGCCCGGCACGAATCATCTGACCGAGATACAAGAGCCGTTGTGTCCGAAGCAGCGTCGCTGGACTCGGTAGACCGAGTAGGGCAAAGCAAGTAGACGCATCAACATGTTGGTCCTCGCGCCGGCCAATTCCAAGCAGGGGACGGTAGAATCCCCAGAGGGCACCGGAGAAAAGTCGAGTTTCACCAACACTCAAGGGCCCCCAGGCTCCGGCACCGTATACCAACTTAGGTATAACGATGGAGCCGAGGATATGCCCCTTGCGACGGGCACTGATTTTGGGGTTCTTGTATACCTTGCGTCTGCCCTCCGAGAAGGTTGCTCGGGCTTGGGATGCTCGATACTGAATTTCAAGGCGGAGGCTTCCAGCCGGGGCTTGCTGACAGCCCAAGTGGCGATAGGAGTCAACTAGAGGGAGTTTGACTCGGGCTGATCTTCAAGAAGGACAGGAATCTGTCCGCTTAGCCCACAGCAGCTAAAAACGTCCTTCCGAATCCGTCGACTGCCGACCCCTCGGAGGGTGAGGAGTCCTGCCGTTTTATTGGGTCCGAAGGAAAGGGAGAACCCGAATTCCAGGAAGGCATCAGTAAGGATCCCTGTTTCGAATCCCATTGCTTGGGCTGCCCTCGCTGGATCAGCAATCCGGGGGATCGCGAGGTCGTCCGCCCAGACGACTTCAGAAATGTGGATCAGAGGAGCCGTGCTCGGGCATGGGTCAAGACACTTCCGGCCATCAAAAGGCAAGGAAAGTGGGCTGGATACTCCCGGTTGCAGAGCACGGAGTTGGTTCCGACGGTCAAGGATGCGCCGGATGAGGGCAGCGAAAATCAAATCCGCCCATGAAGAGCCCGGCCTCGACCCTCTAGAGGTCATAACAGCAGTATCATCGCCTCTGAGCAAGAAGAAGTTGTCTGATTGAAAGCTGTCGGTAAGGGCTTCCAGCCATGCGCTAGCACCTCCAGTGCGCAAGGCGGTGGGTTGCTGGATATGCTCTTGAACAATGTCAGCGTTGACAGCAGAAGGGAGCGGTAGCTCCCCGACTACAAGGGAAGAGTTCCCACCTCTGCCGGACCAATGGGCGACCAACTGCTGGATAACGCAATGGTAGGCACTGGCAATGTCAGCAAACAAAGTGAAATGGGAGTGACCTGCTGCCGTGGCCACTCTACACACACTACGCAACAAGTGGCAGCCGAAGACTGCAGTGCATTGAGACTTGCCTCCCAATTGCAGACTCGGTGCATGCTGCTCAAAGTGGATCTTCATTGGCGGGCGGAGGGCTTGATGAACAACTTTGGCCCACACAGGAAGAAGGAGGATAGCGCGGAATGACGCACAGGCCGTGTGGGGGCCCTTCCCCTTGTAGAACCAAATAGCCTGCCCTGACTTGAAACCGCACGGCTCGGAGCCCCTAAAGGCAATCTTCAAGGCAATGCGGTGCAGATGTGGGGCCAGAACTTCTGCGAAGCGTCTCCCAACCTCGACCGGTATGCCATCCATGCCTGGGCTCTTCCCGGCCTTGATTAACAGTCTATGGAGGTCTGCTTCCGTGGGGACACTGGCGAAATCCGTGGGAATGGGCCAGGAGCAATCCTCGACACTGGCTTGAATTCGTGCGTCCCACCTGCTTACAAGCTCAGAGATAGAGGATTCTTGCCCACCTTCCATGCCGCCAAAATGTTCACGCCAACGGCGCAATGTCTCGCTGCTGTCCTGGCAAATGCGTCCATCCAAATCGGTAACCGCAGGAAGCGGGTCGATCTGATATTTTTTGCGGCGTCGGTGCCCAAGCAAGGCGTGGAGGTTCTGGAAGACCTCCGGGGCGGGGCATTGCGCAAGCTGATCTGCAAGGTGTGCTACATGCGCGTCCCGGTCGCGACGGCATGCTCTTTTGAGCTGGGCACCAAGATTTTGCAGAGAAATGAGGTGCGCAGCCCGCGCAACCCGTGCGCGACGAAGCCATAGTCCCGCACCCTCTGCGCAGGGTGCTGGGTCATTGCGCCAGAGATCAAAACAGGTCGCAAGCGTATGTAAACTCATACGGTGCTGAAGGCGGTGCAGGGAGCGCCGAACCGTAGCAACACGCTGCTGCAGTGTCCAGGTTTCTTCGGTCAGATAAGACCGGTATGGCTTAGATTGCCGCTTGGGAATGGCGTCTCCGAGGGCCTTTTGGACATGGCTCACTAGTGCCGCGGCATGAGCGTGCGAGGAGACATCCCAACTGGGCTCTTGAAACTGAGAAATAGCTTTAGCGACTTGGGCAGCGCAATCCCCGGTGATCTCGCAGGCCTTGAAGCGCCTACCCTGGAGCCTTCGACCAGGTCGAGTGGCAGGGCAGGCAGCAGAAGTGGCGAAAGTCGCAGCTACGTGATCTGGACAGCTGTGACCTGCATTGATGGCGGGCGCGAGTACAGAAACGCTGTTGGGATCAACCCAATGTGAAGGCACCCCAACAAAGTCCGGCCTGCAAAGTCGGCTGCCTCTCTTTTGAACGTACGTATGGTGGGGTCCGTGGTGCACATGTTCCCACGTACTGGGGGCAATGAGCTCGAACTCCTTCAAGATCTCGTGAAGTGCCTCACCTGCAACGTCCTCGGTTTCGGCCCCGCAAGCACCCACAGCAATTGAATGGACACTTCCAAGGGAGGCGTTCATATCCCCAGCTAAGACGACGTGGTCGTTCCTGGCATGGGTACGAATCAACGAGTGGGTTTCCTCCCACCAGGCTTGAAGGACTCCCCGCTCGGTGGCCCGATGTGGGGCATGAAGGCCGACGAAAACAAGTCTGACGCTCCCACAAACAAGGCGAAGAAATAGCCTCCGGGGATCGGCGTAAAGCTTAGTGAAGAGGCTAGCTCGGAAGGAGGCCACTGCATTACCTGATCGGGTGTCCACAACAAAGCCATGCTCATCACGGAACCACCACTCTGTGCCCCATTGGCCTCTTATGGCGCCCGAGCAGAATCTGAGAAACCCATGGGAGCGAAGAGAGCCCTGCTCACAGCGGGTTTCCTGTAGACACACAGCCTGGACAGAATGCGCATGCAGCTGGTCGGCAAGAATCTGGACACGCCCTGGAGAGAAGGCAAGGCCAGCTGCCTTATCCTGACCAGCCGGGCCGCCGTCTGGAGTGCTAAGGGACAAAGTATTGAAAGTGGCAACGCGAAGTCGTAAAGCGGCCTGTTCAACAGACTGAGGGGCAGCAGTGTCTTCCACAGCACCGGGGGGCAGGAAAGGGGCTAAAAGGTCAGAGGGCGAAGCGCCTCCGTGCCACCGGTCATGTCCTAAGCTGTGGCTGTTGACCGGCGGTAGCGAAGTGTCGCCTGCTCAGCTACGCAGCACCAAGCCCAGCCATGGAAGCGATTTGCCACCCTGTCCGAGCCACATCTCAGCGTACGTCGCATCAAGCTGGATCCCACAGCAGGGACTGGACTTGGCACCAAGCTTGGATAGAGCGTCGGCCAAATCATTTCCAAAACATCCGGAGTGCCCAGGCACGTACGCGAAGGTATCATGTACATGTCCTACTGCACGCCGCAGGCAGAAGGCATGCCGGCACGTCTGGGCAAGGCCGCCAAGGGCGTAAGCTGCAGAACCCGAGGCAGCTGCCAGAGCCGAGGTGCAATCTGATAAAAAGTGCACAGCACGCCATTGATACGCAGCCAAAGAGGCGAGGGCAGCAGCCAGCAGCCCCGAACATTCACCCAGGTATGCAGAAGGACGATCGGATGGGCAAAGCGTGAGGTTGCACGCACCGAAGGAGGCGGATAGGCGGTATGCGTGGGGGTCAATGAAAACACATGCCCATCCACACAGTGCAGCCTTTGAAGGCGAGCCGGGGGTGAAGGAACCATCAGTATAGCAAATGAGCTCCCCTTGTTTGCATGTCGTACGAAGCTCATGTAGCTGAGATTGAAGGAAGTGCTCGTTCCAGTGGCAGGGGAAAGAGCAGAGATGTTTGACGTCCATGATGCTGCGAGCCGGGACGTGTGCCTGCAGCAATTGTTGTGCATCATCGAGGGTGAATCTGAGAGTCAAGCCAGCGATGTGGAATGGCCGCTGCATGTCGACCGAAGCAGCAGCCGGAGGGAAGGTAAAAGGGTTGGTGGGAACGGCCAGTGGCCAAGGCACACTGATCCCCTCTTCCGCAGGAGAAGAAGCAGACCCGTATGGCAGAAGCTCGCACAGCTGCACAGGTTTGGGTTGCCCCCCAGGAGCGGAGGCCACAAGACCCCGATCGGCAAAATGCTCATTTAAGGTCTCAAGCAGAGTCGCTGCCAAGAAGAAAGCCTGACAGTGAGGAGCCCATGCGGCCTCTTCAAGGAGGGTATGCATGGTCTCGCAGCCCTCAGGGGTGGCACTCAGGCTTGGTCGAACGGTCGAGGGTTCGACAGCTGGCACGCGAAATGATCTGCAAGGAGTGGCTATCGGGCGAGCATCCAGGGTCAGGGCTGGGTGTCGCCAGGTATCAATGACTTTGAGTGGGGTCTGGGGCAGCTGCATGGCACGAGCCCCTTGACACAGCACAAGGCTACCAAGAGCACAGGCAAACACAAAGTTCGGACGTCCTCGAGTGCACCATACAGCCATCATCCCTGCAAGAAAGAGCCACGTGGACTCAGTTATGAGGAGGGAAATCCCACAGTAGCCGCAGCCAGCAAGCACAAAGAGCGAGGGGTTGAAGGAGGCCAACACTCTTGAGGGAGGCTGCCTCCGTCCTCCTGACGCCTCCTGGGCATGAGAGCCTCCTGTGCCGGCAAAGGAACGATTAGGGGTGGACTCGTCACCCGGGGTATCCCGTGCACTGGCGGAGGCATGGTTGGTATTGGCATCATGTCTGTGTCCCTGTGGGGGGTGGGACTGCAAACCTGCCTGGTTCTGAGACACATACCTCTCAGGAGGGGGGCATCCGGTCCCGGTGGAGGAGGTGTTTGCAGGCTATCAGCAGCACTTGTGTCAAAGTCCGCCCACTCAGATTCGAAAGTAATAATTACAACCTGACCAGGTTCAATGAAGAGCCATCGCCAGTGTGGCCGGCAGCCAGAGAGGCAGACACGGAAGCCTGGGGGGGCGCCTTGCGCATAGTATCGCCTCACAGCATCGGCATCGAGCCAGCCTTGATCAGCAGAGATTTTGCGCCAGCCCTCCAGGATGGGTCTACAATCAAGGATCCCAATGACGCTAACACCAAGAACTCCTGGGGGCGTGTGGCCAACTGCCGCAACGGTTCGGCAGACACGACCGTAAACCGTTGCGTCTGTGACGCGGGTGCTTGCCGGTGTGATCGCAACATGGTTGCTCTGGAGACCAAACAAGACAGCGATGTCTCGTAAGTAGAACATGGCACGGCTCGTCTGCAGAAGGAAGTCGCGGTAGAAGCCTTCAGCGACTAGACAAAAGCAGGTCCTCGGAAGCGTTTACTTCTGGCGCGGCTCGCGCATCCCAGGAAATGTAGGTGCGCAGCATGTCAGTCAGAGATACAGCAGGCCCGACAGGATCGTCCTTCAGAGTGAAGACGATACTCATACCGTCGCTCAAAAAGACATCGGTGCCGAACTCGAGGACGCCATCGAGTCCAGGAAGATGCAGGTCGAGTTCAGCAGCACCCGAGAAACCAGCAAGGTTTAGCAGGGAATGCTTGTCTGTCAGGGCGGGCATGCAGGCCGCAAACACGCGGCCATCTATGAGAGTCAAGTCGACACAGATGGATACCCGATCATGAAGCCAAGCGGGGGCAGTGAGAAGGTAAGCAACCCTCGGGTCGGGTTGCGGGTAAGCTGGAATCAGGTTCGGGGACCATTCACGCAGATCCCTGGCACGGCACGTATCAATGAGGCCCAATATCTCCTCAAGTGGCTGCGGGATTAGAATCTGCAGTGAGAGCACCTCTGCTGTATAGCCCGGTGTGAGCAGAACGAAAGTGGCCTGTGACAACGTGGCTTCTTCTGCATCCAGAGGCTCATCTTCGACGTCGTGCAGCAACCCGGGCATCGGAGCCCCAAAGCCAGCAAAGGGCCAGTGGAATCCCAGGCGCTGGGTCGCTGTCCTAGCGGCTTCCCAAGAGGATCCCGCAATACTCGGATCAGAAGATGGGGCCTGCAAGAGCCGACAGAGTATGCCTAAGAGAATCGGATCCATCCGAAGCACACGATCAAACAGGAAATCCGACAAGCTCGTGATCTGCACCTGCGCTGCCAGCGCGATGGTGTGGGAGGGCCCAGACCCCAGGCGAGCCCAAAGGTTAGGGGTGGCATGACACTTGCTCTCAGGTAGAGCGTCGTGGAGATCAGTATCAAACCACATAACCTTATGACTATCGACAAGGGGAGGGGTACTAAACCTGAGGTGAAGATTCTCAGACGGAGTTATCCTCACCGGTACACAGGATTCAGTGCAGAGGCCAGAGGGGGGCCATCGTCTCAAGGACTGGGTCGCAGCGACTGGCTTATCTCCTCCAAAAGTGGGACTATGGAAACCTGCATCAAGAATGCTAGATTGCTCCGGAGTGTCAGAGGTGAGGGCGCGGTCGCCTCCGGAAAGGGCGTCGTCATGTATACCGCAACTCCACTTAACAAACCGAAAGTCAGCATTGGCAGGAGGGTTAACCTCAGTAGTGGCAACATGCACAGTGGGCTGGAGGCTGGCAGTGGTGCGCGCCCCACCCGAGGTAGACCCTCTGGCTGGGGTACGGCTTCGGTTACGCAGCTGAGCTGGAAAACCACTGTCAGCGCGCGGAGCAGGCGCATCATCGCCCGGACCGTCGTCGGTCCTCCCATCTGTGCGATCGTCAGGGTCAGGGGGTGGGCCTGAGTTCGGGGAGTCTGCGCCTAATAGGTCCTCGAGGAAATCAATCGTCAGAGCAGATCCGTCTTTGACGACAAAACACCGGTCGGCGTTGTGCACGACGGTATCTGCACCAGATACCACGATGGAGTGCTCACGAGGGCATAGGTTGGCATATAGGTCAGTAACAGCAATTGTGGGCACATACGGACCACGCACAAGCAGCCACGATAGGCCACATAAAACAGCTCGGACATCGAGAATCACAACAAGTCGAGAGTCTCGGCGACGAGCCGGAGGGCACGGGATTCGCAGCAGCTGTTCAGTCGCGACCAAGACACCACTGGTCCAAATGCCATCATAGAAGCTGTCAATAATGCGAGGCTTGGCCCCAATGAGGGCAAGAGCATGGTCGCGTGCCTGCAAATGACTGGCGATGTCAGCTTTGAAAGTGGCTCGGCGGCCTGGCTTCACTTCGAAAACAGTTGGCATACCGTCAGTCAGTAGCCAAAAGTGCTGTCCCGGCATACCACCAGGGGCGGTAACGACTGCATCCGAATCCCAACTGTCGCCTTGAGTCAAGAGGGCAGCTGCCTCGTAGGTGGCTGGAGCTCCACAGCCGTGCGGAACAAACGTAACAAGCATGCCCGACACCAAGGTAATGCGTTGACCATGTGCCAAGGGGCGAAGGAGGCCATGCACGTAAACGTCCCAGGCGCTCTGGCAGGACACACCTGCAGCTCGAAGCAGAGACTCGCGGTTCAAGCTGCTGTAAAGAAGCTTGGCGAACATGGTTTGATTCATCCGGCGACAGTCGAGAAGCACAACCGGCCGGTCGGAAAGCCAAGTAGGCACGGCCAAGGCCACCAGGAACCATCGATCAGTCTGAGGCGAGGCTAAAACAAGCCTGGGAAATCGTGACACCGCCTCCTGCTCCCTGGCACCCACAACGGCGGTCAAGGCCGCATCGACACTGCAGGGCATAAAGGCAGACGCTGTGACCATTTCTGGGAGAAAGTCCGGTACATAAATATATGTGTTGAACTCGCGCAGGCGGTGGCCTCCCTCCTGAAGGGGAGTGGGGGTGTGAGCTTCATCTGGCGCACCGTCCAGATCGGACGCGGGTAGCTCCGGCGGAGAGTGCAGGGAGGTCTGTCCAGTCGGGGACATCGCCTGTGCATCTGAGGTAGTGCCCCCAGTATCATCAATCGGACGCATTAGTCTCACTGTAGGGTCCAAGGGCTGTGGCTGCCGAAAGAGATTCCTGGGTGCAGCAACAGAGGGGAAGGTCCCTGTATATCGCTGGTCAACTTCGTCAGGGAAGTCATTCCAGACTGCAACTGAGAAGTCCTCGGCCTCATTCCAGCTGTGACCCGATGGGACCGACGGGTCGAGCCATGGGGGAATCGTGCCCTGTACGACGTGGCTTGGGGACCCAAAATCATCAGGCAGATGCATGGCATGTGCGGGCACATCATTCGCAGCTGGCGGGGCGGACATAGCAGGGGATGAAGTATCCGACGACCCAGCAGGCTGTGCCTCTTTTACATAGAAGAGGAGTACACAGCTACTTTCAATCGAAACATAATCCCCTATGAAGTAGCCACCATGAATGCCTACCTGGAAAGCAGGCGGAAGATCAACCCCAAAGTCTGACAACAGGCTTGGCACGTGGATGGTGGGAACGTGTGCGTGCACAAAGACGGGTTTAAGTCCAAGAGGACGCATGTCACACAAGACGAACAGGTCCTGACGCGCACGAGTAGCTGGTGTATCAGCGATGGGTCGAACATCATGGACAATGACCAGTTCAGGACAAAAGGACCCTTGGATGTCCAAGTCGGGCGTATGAAAGGTACAAGTCGTGATGCGAGTAGCATCCAGCCGAAGGCACCGCACAAGATGCTCGATGATTGTTTCACCGTAGTGAAAGTGTGACGCAATGCAGAATCTTTGGCTACCATACAGCACGCCAATGCAGGGGTGAAGTTCGACGCCGAAGAAGTGTCGCATAGGACCCCAAGCAGACCTGTCAGACAGCTGTGTGGAAAGAATGCGACCAGGCGCGAAGCTGGCATCGCGCGCAACAGTGATGACGTCGCCATCACATAGGGTAACTAATGCAGCTGATGGCCACGGTTGGGATCGAGCACCACAGAAAATGCGAAGCGGTGCCTCGTCCTCGGATGCCAGAGGTGTCAAGAACTCCAACAGCTCAGCGTAAGAAAGCTGACGCGGTAGGACAGTGGCGAAGTAATACCCGCCCACCCTGGTAAGGTCAGCTACGACAGCGGCGTAGCCATCGTGGACACCCCGAATGCATCCTGGGTATCTAATAACATGCAGATAACCATCGAATCTCTGTGGCCTTAGAGGTTCGATACAGGTCATCACACCCTGAGGAACACCTGGAGTGTGCTGCAATAACACGTCGAAAACCTCTTGCATGCTGGCCCGGCGCGGCACAGATACAGCGACAGCCACCGTAGCATAATGTGGAGTGTACACATATGCCCCAAGCCAGTCATGGTCCTGGGTCTCCAGTAGACCTTCAGCATCCCAGTTCTCAGTTCTGGGGATGACAGGAAATACAGGGGCTTGGGTGGACACCGGATCGGCCCAGGGTACCTCAGGGAAGGACATACCGACTTGGGAGGTCAGGGTCTCTGGTCGGACGAGGTGAGGGCGACGACTGGCAGGGGGAAAGTCATCCGGGCCCTCAGAACGTGCCATAGCTTCGGCCACCGGAAGGTTGCATACCCAAATCGGAATAATCGCACCCCAAGGCTGAAAGAAATATGGCTGAGGCAGGTGCAGCAAACCACACAGGTGCAAAACACGCCCAATCCAAAGCCAGGAGCGGTGGCCACAGCGTGGCACCAGGTGCTTAGGCTTACGTTTGCCCGGACTCCAAGCAATAACTGGTCGGGTTGAAGCGGTATTGCCAAGAGGGACAAGAAAGGCTGAGGCTGGACGGAACACCTTGCAAGGGCGGGCACGTCGACGGGCGCAACCGTGCAGGCACAGGGGCCAAAGAAGGGCGCTGCAGATAGCAAGTAGCACACAGCACAGCCAGCCCCTTGCAAGGGGGACAAGGAAGGCAGCAACATACGCAAGAAGCCAATCAGGGCGGCCAGCGACCGCAGGCGAAGAACCAAACCAGGCAGTAACCCCAGAGCGACCGATGTTACTTTTTCGCGCTCTGGCTGGTGCTTCGACTGAGATGAGAGGAGGGCAGCCAGTGAAGAAGGGATTGCTCAGACTCGAAAGTCCAGGGTCCACGGGTGTGCCAGAGACACAAAGCACACAGGAACAAAGGACCATGAAGTGGTGAGCCGGTGTTGAGGTCGATGCCCCAGAGCGACCGATGCATCTGTTTCGCACTCTCAACAACGGCCCTGAAAGAGGAGAGGGCCCTGGCTGGCAAAAGGAAAAATGCAGACAAAGACAGGGGAAGTGGCACGGGCTTCGAAAATCCAGAAGCTCACTCGATCGGCCTACTTCGCTACTATGTCCGGGTGAGAAACCTAGGACCGGCATCGAATAGCCTCCATCACAGACCCGCCTACTAGAAAGCGCCTCACAAGCATGCCAGAATGGCAGGTCGTGAAGAACTTCTTTCGGGAGGGTAGCCAAGGAGGCCCTTCCATGCGGTCCCAGTCGAAAGTCTACTATTCCACATTGGCGGTGGCCGAAGGATGATCCGGGGGCTCGTTGTCGGAGTCTGTGATGGCACAACTTTCCAAACCCGATCCGGCCGGGAGGGCGGTAGCGGCCTCGGGAGCGGTGATCCCTGCAGCTCCTCGAAATGGCTGCATAGCCGTGCCGCCCTGTGCTAGCAGCTCTCTCTGAGCGGCTCGCTTCGTCTCCAACTTGTCCGCAATGGTACCATGTACAGGTGTTGAGTGGTGCACCCCCTCGGGCAACTTCTTGATAGGCTGCCGGGGCGAAGCCTTGTCTGGCCGGGGCTTCTCGGGGCCCGTAGAATCCACATTGCCATCGCCAGGGACCCCAGCAGAGCTCTCCATCTCCGGCTTGGGAAGGGAGGCTTGTCCTGGTGAGGTCATGTAGGGATCCGTAGTGCGCGACAGGCCTGGAGGAGTTCCCGTCGGATGGGCAACAGCTGGGGGAGTCAAGGAAGCATGCGGCATCGCCCGCCTTGGTGGGGTCTGAAAGATCTCGTCCGCCTCCCTTTGGCCGAATGCATCTATGTCCATGGCGCCCGACGCCTCCATCCCAAGAGCTCGCCGGAGAATGGACTGTGAGTTGTCCGTCTCCTGTTGCTCCGATCTCCACTGCTGCAGCATTTGACCCCATTCGCGGGAGTCGCCGGCCGCTGCTGGCATTCGGGGCGCTGGTGCATGGCCACGAGCGACTGCTTCCCAAGACTGTCGCAGATGGGCTCTTGCCTGTTCCTGCTGCTGTAGAGCCGCCTGCAAGTCCGCGGTCACCTTGTCCGTGTCTCTTTGATGGTGTTGGAACTCTCGCATGAAGGCACGTTTCAAATCTTCCACATATCGGTTCCAGAGAGCAGTCTTCTGTGCTCTGGTTGCTGCCAAACTGCGGACTCTCTGCTCGGATTTCCTGGTGGCGTTTATGGCTTCTTGCAAGAATTGTGTCATGACGGCCTCCGGGTCCGCCGCCGCCACCTCGTCTGCATCCAGCAGGGCATATTTGCCCTTCGCAGTCCCCTTGCCTGGGGCAGCACTCGCTGCCTTGGCCACAGCTTGTGCCCGATGCTTGTCGTCGTATGCAGGGAAGAAGTACTCGCTCCTGAGTTGCTTGCCTGGGCCCTTGGGCGGACTCCAAGCTCCAGGCCAAAATTGCCAGGACTGGTCCTGCGAGGAGGAATATCCTTGGTACTCTCCCCATTGCTGTTCTTCCCACTGCTGGTTCCTGTTGTTTCGCTTGCCCATGCGCTCCAAACGAAGTCGTAGAGGCTGGGTAGTGGCGTGATGGTCCAGGAGAAGTCCTCTCTGGTACCTTGTAGGAGGCCTGAGTTGGCGCAAAGCCCTTCGGCCCTTGGATCTTTGCCGGCGCACGCGGCGATGCCAGTTTGGCGAAGGCACGTGTCGCGGAATGGCAGAGAGCAAAAAGCGAACTAAAGGGCACTATTGGCCCAGTTCTGGGGCTGGATTTTCCGCAGCTTCTTGCGGCTATTCGAGCCCTGCAAAAATCAACTAATTGACTTTCATACCAGTTACGGCCCCGAGTCGCTTGTTGACCCACTTGAACACTAGAGACTAGAGAGGAAGAAGGTAGGTAAACGACAACCCTCGCAAGCTAGCTCCAAGAGCTAGCTTTCGTGAATATCCTGTCTGCAACAGGTTCTCAGGCTGCCAAGCTTCTGGTCAGACACGAGGATCCATCGGTCGTCTTCAAAGCGACCCCAGCAAGTCTCCGCCAGGACCTGCACAGGCATTTCAATGGGCGCCTGGAAAATGGCGCGGCTGAAGCTTTGCTTTTTCTCTTTGTAGCCATGCCGCCTCGTTGATGACCACTTCAACCGACTTGCCTGCGGTCTTGTCCCTCATCACTAGCGTCTTGTTCCTAAGCCGAACCGACGATCGCAACGATATGCTTCGCTAATTCCGCAAAGAACATGCTGTGCAGGATCTTGCAGCCTGGATCTTGATCCGGCCCCCCCAGATAGACTACTCACCTTTGCCACTCATGCAGGAAAGTCTCACGTCGAAGTTGATCGTCAGATGACGCGGACTGCGATGGCACTCTTCAGACTGATCCCGAGGCGAGAGTAAAGCGCAATCTTGATACACCCAACCTTACATCCAGGCAGTGCCTGACCTTTTGAGAGGGAGGCGGTGCCCCATGCCTTCGATACCATTGCGACCAGGTGGCTAACAAACTCGTCAAAATCGATGGAACTTTTGTCGCTCCAACGGGCCAGAATAGTGTCGACATCTGATGTGTCCCAAATACCCAGGTTGTGATCGCCCAAAGTCACAAGAAGCTCCCTGACATCTACGCACTCAAGCAGCCATTTGGGAATTTCTGTGGCAGTGCCGGGGCGTAATTACTTAAATACTCAGGACCCAGACATTTGCAGAACACAGCAAGCAACCTTCGGCATTTCTACCTGGCGTTGCCCCGTGTACGTGTCAGGTGCCGCAGATACAAGCGCGGGCCGTTGGTATTGCGTGAATGTATGTGCGCGAATTGAGATCTGTGACTTGGCGGTATTTTGATCTCAGATTTCGGCTGCTATTTTACAGCGCCTCGCACCCTGCGTTTGAATGAGAAGTACATGGAGTCTCCCTGCCTCAAAGTGGAAGGGCTTACCTTCCCGTCTCCTCCGCAATGGTTGTGAAAAATGTCGCTGATCAGCTTCATGGCACGGACTTGGACTTCAGCTCAAAAATGCTAAAAGCGTGGTGCGTCTGAAGATCACATGCCGGCTTTGGGCCGTCCCCACAGTCACACACACACACAGACACACCCAGATCCCAGTTAATGTGTGGATGTGAAGACTGCGCCACCTGCATCTAGTAATCCTAGCTCAGGTTGCCTGGAGCCGAATGCTGCCATGCGCGTGAGTTCTGAAAAAAACGCAATGCTTCAGGAGTTGCCATGCCTAGGGTAATCATGATCTGAGGCTGAAGATGTCAGGAACCAAAGCCCAAGTGCAGGACGGTTTGCTGCGAGACATCGATGTCGTTGGCCCTTTGGTCCAAGAAGGTCCAAGAAAGAGCACCTCGAGACTGTGCACAGGTTTGGCTCTGCCTGAGGCATGAAAAGCTGCCGGGATAGCTTGTGGCTTGTGCAACCAAGCCGCCCGCACCCCCGGCATTGCAGCACCATGTAACCCTCAGCCACCAGCAGCCTGTGCTGATAGCGTTCCCTCTTCTGGCTATGAAATGCTCGTACGGAGGACGAGACACATACGTCGTCTCCGAACCAGTGCTGTATAGACATGCGAGGCGAACTGCGACATCTACATTGTTCTGTTTCCCTCTCCCTGGGCGAACATGGACTTGGCAGTTTGTCCTGCATCTCTTCCTTGCAGCATTGCATGATCAATGTATCTGAGCTCTTTTCGTTTCGCTTTCGCATGTTCTCCGGGTGGTTTCGGCCCGTCCTTGCATAACAAAATCTGATCCAGGTCCATGTGTACCAGTCGGTCCGTAAAGGCTGCAGACAGCTATGGTCCAGTAAACCGGATTCTTGACGGCGGCTTCGGGGTAAGACATAGATCGGATTTCCAGCCTTCCAGCCCCTCGGAGACTGATGCGGAGGCTTATGCTGCACCGAAGCTCACGAACCCCGACACGGCTGGTCCCGGCCCAAATGGGAGGGAGCCCCCATCGTTGAGGATATCTTTGTGCGATTTTGTATGCCGCACCGCCGAATGAGCCTCGAACATCTCTCCTCGTCTTGCATGAACAAAGCCTGGTGCGTTGGCTCTTCCAACATGCTACTGCAGACTTCGTCAGCCCAGGCAAGATGTCTTGGGATGTCTGTGATTAACCACCTGCAAAACCGTTGGCACGAATGGCGGCCCAGTTAGCGATTGTAGCTGTCTGCAACTTTGACACTCCTAGGCCTTCCAGAGCTATTTCATTCCCGGATTGTTGCTTGGGGTAACCTTCACCCAATCGCCTCCTTGAGCAATGAGTGTTCATGCTTCTGCTTCTAGCACTTGACGAACATCTCCATTTTACATGCAAGACACCAAATTGCCAAGTGACAGCTGGGAATTGGAATTCGCCAATTCATGCCATGTGGAGGGCATGATGGTCCGAGAACTCGTGCATTCGTGGATGCATCAGCAGGATAGAACCGTCGTTCCCAATCACGCCCCTGCGCAACCTGGCATGTACAAGCAGCAAACATTACGTTTGCATTGGCTAGACTCACGAGAAAACATATGTCTACCTCACACATCGGCCTGCAGTTCCACCGAACCAAGACCTTGAACAGGAATGCGGCCTCCGTGTATTTGATCCTTGCCTGGGTGCACGGCATGTAATAGCTACCATCAATCAAAACAAACAGACATAAACAAGACATCCACATGTATGTATGTATGCATGCATGCATGTTTGTTGTATCGTGCCGCATGGTGCGGCGTGGTATGGTATGGCATGGTAGGAATGTATGTAAGTATGTATGTATGTATGTATGTATGTATGTATGTACGCATGTATGTATTTAGGTATGTACACAACGTGTGACTTATGTACGGGTATGTAGGCGTGGAGGTGCGTATGTATGTACATTAAGCTGAATGCAGGTACATACGTATGCATGCATGCATACAGACATACATACGTACATACATTTTTAGCTACATACATACATACATACATTCATTCATACATACATATATATATATATGTGTATATGTATATGTATATGTATATGTAGATGTAGATGTAGATGTATGTATGTATGTATGTATGCACATACAAACAGATGAGCATTTACAGCAGGTAGATAGACAGCTGAGTTAGGCAGGTGGTAGGTCGGTCGGTAGATGTGTCTATGTAAATATATGTATGCAAAATCTTCTTCTATGTACGCATCCTTACTTATGTATACAGTGACGTAAATTCATCAATTCACCATTCATACATGTTCATACACATGCTCTGCCACCTCTGTGTCTATTGACTACGTAGCAGCATATAGACGGAACAATTCGGCAAAAGCACGCACGTCTTCCCCATGTGGGGCATCTCGCTGTCCACCGAAAGCTGCAACTGCCTGTCTGCGCGGCCTCGTTCGCGGCCGCAGCTCCAGAAAGTCTTGCCAATCATTCCAGGAGCCTCGAAACACACACATCATGAGTGGGTAGTCTACACGAGAAGTGGATGAAGCTTCATTGTACACCGTAAGTCAGCAGGAACAATTCAACAGTTCATCAACGTGGCCCACAAGGAAAAACGTCGCTGTGGCGGACTTACGGCTGACCACTGGACGTCCCAAGGGCTTTCCAGAATGATCGACAAATTGCCACCTCAGATCTGATGCGCCACATGCTGTTGCTCTGCCCGGCCGACGCCGGATGACTGCTGCCTACAATATCCTACAATCATAACTTGGACTTGAAGGCTCTTCAGACCCCAGTGGCTTGACATCGCGCTGCCCCAAAGGATCCCACAAAACCTTCGAAACGTGTGATGCAGTTTACGCGGACCTCTACACATGCGTGTGCTTCAACTGAGCACTCTCGCATGAAGATCACGACAGCGACAGGGTATCTCAGCTCGCCAGTTGGCTCCGTGACGTTCTTCCGGGCCTGCAATCGACTGGCCTGATGCACAGTTCGCTCTCATCTCGTTTCTGCCTATGCATCTGTTGCGTGCCATGCTGTCGCTGACTGTGGCCTCCGTCTACCGGGAAGAAGCGCCGTGCCCAGCTTTTGTTTTCCACGATCTGAAATTCCTCCACACCAGGCGCCTTCCGAACCGGTATGGTCCTGAGATGAGGCAGACAAGAGTGACAAGAATCCTCCGTCCCTTTGGGTAGCGCTATAATGGGCCGTCCAGATTGCTTCGCCGCATAACCGCAACTGCGCCGTCGTTGAAAGCATATGCATTCAAAGCTTCGCACCATAAAGACCAGTGGCCTGCGCAAGTGCTCCTATTTCGATGGGCCTTGATACCTGGAATGCAAAGATGCAGCTGAATTTCATCTGCGGGTATCTCAGATTTAGCCAGTGCCAACTAGTGCCAACAGTACGCGCATCACAGGAAACAGTGACAGCAAACCCCGAAAGTTTCCACCTGACACGTCCTCCAGGTACCACTTATGATGGAATGCTTTCAAAGCTTACTATTACATCTACTTTGGTACATGTCTCTTGACTCTAGCAGCGGAGGAGCTTCGCCTAAAAGACCACCCTCCCCTGCCGCAATGAAAAGGCCTCGTCCAAACACAGCAAGTGAAACTCGGCCCAATCGTCCCAAGAGCCCACGGCGTAGTAGGAGATCGGCATGCGGCGTCATGCTGCTATTCCGGTGGAGCCTCGTTCAGGCCCTGCCGTGGCTCGACCCTAACATGCGGGACCGACTGCAAATTGCGTGCCATTTTCTGCTGTGTTACTGCTTTCTGAAAACCTTTTTACCGGGCTCGTCAAGATACTGTGATTCACCATGCAGGCCCTATGATGTCTAGCCGACTAGTAGCAAGTACATTGACAATCCAATGACTCCGAGCATGTGCATAGTGAGAGCGGTCCGGGAATGATCCAGCAATGTTTCGGGATCAGGCAATGCCAAAATAGCAATATTCACCGGGGGCAGCAGAGCAACCTGCTTGCCAACGGCCAGCTTTCGAATCATTTCTGTTCTGACCTCGGTCGGGCACACACTGGGTGACACTGTGCGACTCTATCAAGCTGCTGCTCTCTGGTGTGCTTCCGGGGTGCCTGGAAGGCCTCAGCTTCTCCATAAAGAAAATGCTCTGCCTCATCTTCTGCTTGCCTTCGCCTAAGTCGGAAATACAAAGATTCCTTTCATGCACCTGTCGCTTTCCTGCCACCGGGAATTGCGAGCAAGCCCGCTGCTCGGTCGAAAGTTGATCTTGCTCCTGTCAAAAAATCCACCAAGGTGTCGAAGTCACATTGCGTTGCCCTTTCTGGCAAGCGCATGACAAACGAACTGCTCAAGCCACTGAAGCCACAGACTTGATGCCGGGGCCAGTTGCCCGTAACAGTTGAGACCAATGGTTGGGTAGGATCGGAGGCAGGGGCAGTGTCCAAATCTTGCGCTCAAGATTTTGGCAGATTGCAAAAGCCTCCTCCAAACATGCAGCGGCTGTCAACAGGGGTTCCCAGTCGAGTCATGAAGGACCACTCGTAGGCTCTGTGCTGAGCATTCATTTAGGAGGGAGCCTGAATTGTAACATCCAAGCTGGGATGGAGCAACACAGAGTTTTCATATAAGGGAACTCTAGGACAGAATGCTGAACGCAGTATGCAATAAGCAGTCGTAGAGTGTCGCACCAGTCTTTCATGGCGTCGTGAATCCACAGCTTGTAACAGTGTTGTGCGTGCCTGCGTGTGGGCGCGCACGCGCCCGAAGGTCGTGTTGCGGTTCGCTCCGTGCGCGCACGCAAAGCGATGCGCGGAGCGGGCGGGCGCAAGCGTGCAATGCCCCGTGCGACAGGCTTCAATGTCAAGGAGTCCGCAGCCACATCCATGAACTGCCGGGCCTGCTCCGCGAGGTGTACTTGATCGTACAAGTCACCAATCTGGACCGCCGCCTCCCTTAAGCGGCCTCAGCCGGAAAGTGCAACTTACAGGCTCTTTCGGTGACAAGTTTGTGACTATTCTGTTCTGTCAGAGTCAGAAGCTTTGCTTCCAACCCATTTCCTCCTTGTAAAGCCGGATAGCACGAGCAGTGTCAACTCATGGCTAACATGACCCGCCCAGCCCAGTGCAGCCAAACGAAACACTGCAGCTTGCAGGCATGGACATCCATCCCGGCTTTTGCAGAGTTGCTCCGAAGCTCCTCGTTCTGCTGTTGCCGCAGCTCCAACTGTTCTCGAAGCTCCTGGCCCGCCCCCCGTTGCCACTGGTTTGGATGGCTGATTGCAGGTCACTGGGTCGGGTGACTTTGTCGGGTCTGAAGTTGTGGCCCAGTTCAGCAGGGCGGAAGCACAACAACTCGTGCGGTGTTCTCCTTTTCTCTTCTCGCAGCCTCGAGCTGCCGCGCGGGGGCTGTTCGAAGACTTCCGGTTTTGTCAGCAAAACGCGCGTTTTGGTAAGATGCATCTGCATACTGCTATATACTGCTTCAGTTGCGCTGCCTTACACAGTAATGTCGTGGCCACATTCGTGAACACTTTGACCGGAATCCCTTTAAAGCGTAAATTACACAACAGGTGTCGGTGCACATGGACCTTCGAACGACGGCAGTACTTGGGATTCAAGCCCTGCCCCAAGACCTTAAGCCTTAGACATTTTTTGCGCACCTTCCCTACGACGATGCTTCTGAGAATTCCTGACGCATGCTCATCCTTCAAGCTCACTGGACGTCCAGCATGGCAACAAGTCGAATCTGACGCTCAGCGTGACCGGACCTGGATGTCTTTCTGCAACTTGTCTGCCTCGGGTCCATGTGCCATCTTTGCAGTGCTTCACATGGCAGCCTGGCAGGATCTTGGATGGGCAACCTAAGCCAGGAGCGTGTGGATAGAGCCTGCGGCAAGCACAAGGTAACCCGGACTTAATTCTTCGCTTCTGCCGGTGTTGCCTGATCATTTCTGCTTTCGCATTGCCGATGGAGACTCGTTTGTCGCAACGGGCTAAAACTGCAGCAGGTTAGTTTTATTGAGTGTTGCCAGTGTGACTTAGCAGCTTCTCCGCCTAGAATGCCTAGAATCCTAGAACTGTTCTTGTGCGCTCGGTGCTGCTTGTACAAACTTCTCGGGTCAATTCGCTCCACCTCATCTGCTTTGGCTGCCATGCTGTCGTCTGCAAAGGTTAGGCATGGTGTTGCGTTCACAGAAATGGGATACTTGAACCAGACTTGAACTGGTTTCTCTAAACGTCTAAAGCGGCCCAATCTTGCATGCAATGCAGTGATATGCAGTGCATGCCGCTCACGCCCTGAGCAGTACGCGCACTGCTTTGCCCAGCATCACCGATGGACGTTAACTGATGCCTGTACAAGATGCACCAGCAGGTAACTCGATAATTCATGCACGTCAGTCGCACAAGCCAAGCCATGCAATCGGAAGCATCTGCAAAGCTGTATACGCTGGGATGCCGCTGAGTGAGGCTTTTTTTGCAAAGGCTTTGAGGGCCTTTCTCAGATGCCTGCCGGCAAATCATCCAGCAGTGCTACGTGATGGGCCCTCACACTTCCGGATGTAGCAGGTCGAGCTGTTGTTGCCGGTAAACCTGAGTCGCTCGATGGCAGAAATCCCTGCGCTCAGACAGCCCTGGTCATGCTGTTTCGGTGTAGGATCTGCACATCGTAGGCACGTCGGAGCAGCAAGTCATCCTTCCATGAGGCTTCGGATGCTTCCCTTGTGGGGGACAGCAGACAAGCCGACAAGCCTGTCCAACACAGAAGGACAGTCTTGTTGCAAAAAATGGTATTGCTTGCTCTCCGCACATGAAATTATTTCCAAAGAAGATGTGCTGATTGAGTCTTGATTGGTCGGTCTCGTTCCTTCTTATTACTAAGACCATGTCGTTAATCGAGTGCTCCTCCAGACCAGCAGCAGCTCTGTAGTTCGCATGCTGGCCTCGAGGCAACACATCAACGCTCCGCTGCATTTTCGCCACATCTTGTGATTTCTGGAGGTGCCTTGCGCTGAGGCAGCGCAAGATGCCTGAAACGCAGGCACACCAATGCTTAGTTGGTAAGCTTGGGTTCGAGCCGGGCGTGCGTACGCTATCGTGCATCTGCTACTGCCACTTCTCCACATACTCGAGGCCACACCCCGGCTATCCCCGGCTCGTGGTAGCATTGCCAAGGCTACTCTTGGGCTACAGAAGCATGAGATTATGTGAGAAGGGTGGCGAATCTTCCGCCGTACAGGTGGGAAGTTCATTTAACACTGTCACCAAAGTGGGGTACCTTGCAATGTTGAGGTCGTGAACAACATCGCTTTGCCAGCTACCTAGTAGGATGGCATGCTGTGGTGTGACACTGTTGCAGTGTGCCACGTGTGGAAATCCTTCTGCTTGAAGGTCTTCGTCAGCCTGCAATGGCCCTGGCTGCGTGCCCTTCGGGAGGAAAGCGGAGCCACTATTGTGCAATCAATTGCTGGACGCAACGAACCCCGAAAACAGTTGTTCTCCTCTAGGCTTGCCAGTGCCACTTGACATGAACATCCAGTGGCACGTCCCACCTTGACGGGCCCGACCGAGGGCGGATAAGGCGTTGCCTGGCATCACTTTCGAAAAGTTGGCAAGCCTGGACTGGTAGGCTCAAGGCACCTGACCAGGCATTTAGTGGGAGTACGTTCGCAATAGAACTCTCAGAGCCAGGCCATTGATCTGACAGGCCTGATGAATCACCAGTCTCGGGGCAAAGTCTTCGTGGACACCACCACATTACAAGTACGGTGGCTGTGGAGCCTATCCACATGTCATGTTTGCCGGCACATGTGAAGAGCCTCCACCCGCTTTGGGCTTGGACATGCGTAGCATCTCGCTGCGGGCCTGGCATGCTTGTGGCCACCCCTGCATCGCAGCTTTGCTCACTGACATCAGGCCAAGGCTTGTTTGCAGCAACTTCGGTAGATGCGGGGGCAGCATCGGAAGTTCTGAAGGGTGCGAAGAACCTCCCGCTGGAAAAATGAGAGCAGTCAAGCTGGAGGCCGAATCTATGCCCCACGAGACCTGCAGGCCAGTCTGCTGGCAGCTGTGCAACCTCGACATACCATGCAAGTCTCAAGGGTATACCGTGTCCTGCCCCGTGAGAACCAAGTTCCAAACCAATTCAAACCGTGAACGCGCAGCAGGGACAGCTGACGACGCCGCCCTCGAGTGCAGACTTTCGGATTCGCACTCCACCGACACGAAGTCAGGAATCAAAGGGACAGACAGAGAGACAATAGTGTGCAAGCTGCCAATTTTCTGCAGCCGGCAAAAGTCTTTGCTTCTCCACGGGGCGGGCAAATTAATGCCTGACTTTCCGGATTTCACCAGGCATACTGAAAGCTTGGGCCAGCACGCTTGGCGCGTTGCTGAGTCCGCCGGCAACTGGCAAAACAGTGGAACGGGTGGCAGTGTGGCTTTGTCATGCTCTCTCTTAAGGATGCGGCAGTTCTCGAGGGTAAAGGTCCGGATCCTGCCTGTGCAAGTGAGGCGCGTGACAGCCTAACGTCGGGACCCATGGGCGGCTTGCTCGAGCCTCTGGATTGACACTGGCTGGTAGACCTGCAAGCACAAATCGAACTCCGTGGTCCTGAGTCCTGATACTCGCAGTGCAGCCCGTCGGCTGGCCTTGCAAGGCAGCTCCAGGCTTGGCTTCAGTGGGTTGGCGAGGGTCCTGCGCACATAAAGGCATCGACAAATCAGGCATTGCAAGCAAGTGCTCCCATTAAGAAATAGGTTCTGACAGCCGACCTCCGTCGAATACTCCAGCGGCAAGCCCGCTTGGGCAGATGCCCCCTCCTCATCTGCACCTTGTCGATTCCTCGCAAACAATCTTGTTGGCCGCTGATGCTCGAGTGGTCTGAGGTCGCGGCGAGGGCAGCATTGGCTCCGCAAGCGTGCTCGGCTGCTCTTCACTTTTGGCGATTGCGGTGTCTTCAGCGGTGTCTTCTGCTTCGGTCTGCACTGCTGCAGCAACTGCTGAGAACTCTGGAACCTGGCACGAGGGCATGCACCCATGACTCTCTTCAGGTACAAGGCAGTTAACTAATGATTTAGTTCATTGGCTCTTGAACGTTGCGAAACGGTCTACCAGCCAATGCCCACGCCTAAATACAACTAAGCCATGACTAAATTCTCGGCAAGAGCTGCCATAAACGAAATAGTCATGTAAGCGATTAGCTGCCTCTCAAGGCCCCGTTCTCCCAATACCAGGGCCTGACTTTTATGCTTGCGAAAGCCTGATGTTTTGGCTTCTACCCGACGTGATTCAGGCTGAGGGCTCCTCGCTAGTAGGACGAAGCCTGACAGGCTGGGTGTGCGGTTCAACCGCTTTGCGCGAAAGGATGCGTCCCTGGGCGACCGTGTGAAAGTCTCCCCAGCTTTCAACCTTCTCGCTTGGGTCAGTTATGATCCGCTGCAAAGGTTCAGGATACAAAAGCAACAACGTGACAGTAAACTTCTTTCAAAAACAATACCTAGTACTCAATACACAAATACTTCGTTTGAACCTGACAGGTTTCAACTCAGTTGCTGTTTGATTTGTCAAGGGGCATGCCTTACCAAGCTTGTGCATCATCAGTTGGTTCGGGATTCTGGTGGGAAGCTCCATTTGAGATTAAGCTAGAGTTGGAGTATGCATCAGCTGGGATCCCAAACTATGCTAAGCCTTGAGCGAGGCTTTAACAATCCAGCTCTTCAATATTCACCTTCGGAACTGATAGGGTTCCAACTCAACTGCTTAAACTGCCAGTAACTGCTAGTATTCTGTAACTCGGACACCGTAGCAAGCCAAGCCTCAAGCTAGGACACTGCACCAAGCAACTCAATCACGAGCTAGCTGGGATCCCGGTAGAGAAGTCGCACAGGATTCGAACAATTTTCTGCAAGCACGCCAGCTAATAGAGTTCAATGGTGCTGGAGGAAGACGGCGTCTGCACGAACCAGCAAACATCAGGCGTTTTTGCTGTTGTTTGACACATGCATCAGCCAAACAACTACAGCTGGAGTGAATTGCGTCTTATGACGGCTCAAAGTCTGTGAAACCCAATCCATCGAATCGAGACTTGGATTCATTCGCTTCGTCTCCTCTACACTCAGAAGCCCTGCCTGCACCGCGGTTTCCAAGGTCCGAGACTGTTGAACGAGACCATCCGCTTCCTGCCCAGGTGGAGCCGGATCTGCGCACGCAATTTGCCCAGCCGCCAGCTGATCAATTCCCATGGAACACACTGGAATCTCTCACTGGAGGCGAAGTCCCAGGGTCCAAAGCCTTGCTATAGCCTCCGGTATGACACAACATCAAAGCATACGTTAACAAAAAACATGGGAAACGCACCGGTACCGAACTCGCAAGGATCTTCGTAAACTGGCTCTTTGGCTTCTTGGATGGGGTGCAGGTCTTTCTATTTGTCGGTAGGCCTAAAGGCCCTTTGCCTACGCCAAGCGATGCTTCAGGAGATGAACCACTGAGCCGCTCTATGGAACACAGTCAACCCGTCCGTACTTCCAGCAGCCTTTCCTAGGCGTACTTACGACGGGCTTTGGCTCCGGCTTGGCTTGGCCTCACTACCCACTTATCACAGTCGCGTTCGTGACATTGACAGCATCGCTCCCAAGCAAAGCTTCCCAGTCCCTAATTTGCACGGATCCTCCTCGAACCTTTCCTCTTTTGGCTGCGGCCTGTCAGCTATACATGGGCCTTCTCCTGTTCGTGCACAACATGCACAAGCAGCCATGCCTGTTCTCGATGGCATCGCGAACCGGCTCTGCTTCCACCTGCAGGATCCGGACTCGGTTGGAATCCTAAGGATCAGATGCCCTTGGAACGCTTGGCAATCTTGTCAGTCCGTTTTCTTGCCCCGTGAAACTGCGCAGTGCCCGCAGACAGCACATCTGCGGATTGCGGTCACACTCGCCTCTACCCAGAACCCGGCTGAATTACATGCGCGCGCAGCTAGAAGCAGTGTCTTTTACCGGATAGATATCATGGCGAGAAGGGAAAGACCGTCCAGTCTGCCTCAGCATGTGGGGCAAACGATCTGCTGAGGCACATGGCTGCTCTATGCTGTTCTACAAACTTCACGAAAAACGTCACATGCGCAGCAGCCGAGCAGCTGTCATTAAGTGTCTTGGCGAGGGTTGGACATGGTCGGCGGCGCGCCGTCTTTCCCAAGTCACCGGTGATTTCTCTTCTTTAGGTCGACCTGAAGCAGACTTCAGACCGACACAGCGACCAAGTGCATGGAAGCGTCCAGCCGAGCAGCGCGGAGGAGTTTGCATCATGGGAGCAGGAGACTTCCACAAGGCCGTGGACACCGAAGTTGAGCTCTTCAGCTTCTTTTCGGGTGTGCGCTGCTCGGGTATGCACTTCTTCCTCTCCTGTTGGCTTCCAGAGTTATCCTTAGCTCAAGCTTTTTGCTTGCACCACGTCTCACGAACAAGCTCAAGTTTCGACGTCTACGAAGCCAAGCTGTGTGTCGTAAGCCTCAACTTTTCCATGACACGAAGCTTCACCCCTAAGTGAACCTCATGAGTGCATGCGTACATGCGTTTCCTGACACATACATTACCAAGAAGAAGCCTACCGTTCATCGTCGGCGGGCCGAGTGGTTTGGGATGCCAACCTGCAAAGCTCCTAACTGCATGCAAGAATCGGTGGGCCGACGCTCACTGAAAGGTCTGGCAACACTGCTGGGTGCTAAGTAGTCTGCTTGCGCCGGCATGCCGTGCCGGCGCTTCTCCACCACGGAGGTTGTCATTTCGCTTCGCATCTTTTGCTTCTTCATGCTCGCCTCACTGGCCTTCAAAGTGCTGACTCGGGAACGGAAAGCTACGAAGCACAGCTGAGAGCACACTGCAAAAATCTGGTCCTGAATGAGGTCCTGAAGCGTCGGCTCTTTTTGGCTGATGGGAGTTACCGGAGCCGATGATGCCACGCTAAGCTTCCTCTTCAAGCCAGACTGAGAACTTATGCCCAGCAGTTGCCGGGCCCTGTGCTCATCCTTGGCGTCCACTTCAATCGCACAGTAGTACATCATGACCTGCCATGAGATCCATGAGGAGTCGAGCTGGAAACAGGAAACAATTGAACACTTTCACCAGCTCTGTTCTCACTCTCTGGACCCTTTCAAGCCTCGCCCAGCGTGGAAATGCTAATGTCGCGCACATAGAGAGGCAGCAACTGCTCTTCCACAAACTTGCCGAAGGATGGGAACAAGAGCTCGCTCTCCCGTCCGGCCATTTGCTGGTCCATTGAACTCACATACTCCGCTCTCAGCTGGTCCATTGGATCCTGCAACGCGCTGAGGAAATGGCCTGCCCGCACTAAGGCGACTTGCCTTAGCCGTGCGCATTCCTCGATGCTCATGGTGTTCGGGGCCTGAGAGTCCGTGGCCGACGTGGCCTCTTGGCCGTCATCTAGGACCAATTGCGTTGAGACCCCTCCTTTCTCTTTCTCCGAGGCTGGCCGGGGGATCTCCTCTTGTGTAGGCACAGCTTCCGGAACTTGGTCGCTCAGGGGCGAGCTTTGAGGCTCTGGAATTTGACTCCGTCTACGCCTTTCTAAGTAGACGAGCCGTGCTACATCCAGAGACAGAGCAGCCTGCGAGCAAAGCTCGCGAATGTACTCCCACCTTGGACAGCCTTCTGGAGGCAAGGCGGGTGGACTATCGCCAAATCTGGAGAGGGATTGCAACCCCTCCAAAAGCTTGATGCAGGCAGGAATGTCGAGGTGTGAGTGATCCTTTCTGAAAGTCAACTGTCCGCGACCACACGAAGCACCATAGCCGCCCTTCTCCCCTGTTCTTAAGGATTCGAAAAACAGCGGGAGAGCTGCGGAGAAAGCAAGGTGCATCTCATCATTTTGCCGCATGTGCATGGTGTAAGCCTCTTGAAAGGCCTCCCGCGCCCTCTTCTGTGTGCCGCCGTCTCGAAGAATGTTGGCAGCTTCTAGCAGCCGTTGCATCATTACACCTTCGCCCCATTCCAGCGGCAACCATGCGGGGCAGCGAGCACCAGACTCTTCAGGTGGAGGCTGCGAGGCTACCACAGCCATCATCCTAGCTTGCCTGACACCTGAAAATGGCCGCAGTGGGCCAGGGAGAATGCAGCGCATCCCACCGAAGCACCTCACCGTGCATTCAGACATTCAAGTGAGCACCGACGATGCCTGCTGGGACAGAGCTGCGCCAGTGCCTGCTTCACTACACTTCTTGCAATGGTTCGGGCCTTTAGATACCAGGCTGTGACCAGGCACCACAGAACTTGAATCTTGGCATGGAGCCCTGGCGCCAAACCGGAGAAGTCGGGCCATCAGACATTGAGGCAAACCTTGGCTACGTCGGGCCTCTACTCCGAACATTCAGCATCCTGCAAAGCCTGGAAGTAAGGTCAAAGCAATGAACTGCCCGATGACAACAAGCTCATGGCCAAGGAGTTCAGCAATGCCTGGCACGACAGCGTCTCAGCCGAAGCATCCGACACCAGTTTCGTTCTTACAGTAGACCTTTCAGGTTTCGCCTCTCCGCGTTCCGTCACGCCACCTCCTCTCTCTTCTGGTCCTGGGTCCCGGCGTCCACACTAGATCTGGGACCGGTGCCCAGCACACAAGTAAGAGGCTGTGGCGTCTCGGGCTTTCAGCGCTTGGCTCTGGAGACAACGGACTCCTTCCGAGCTCAGGCAAGGAGAAGAGGCATGCGTCTACCGCCTACATCCGCCTACTACTGCACTCTTGGCTTCTGGATTTCGACTGTGGGGGCGATCTGAGTCCATCACGCACTTGCTGTGGGTGCCGCTCCTTGTCAGGACGGCAGACTATAGCTGCGCGGGCACGATGAAACACGGACGGCCTTCGCGCAGTCGTGACACTTCAGCTTCCAAGGCCAGGAGCCGAGCAAGCATCTGCAAACACAACAAAAATGCTCAGAGGGGCGCCTAAACTAGACCGGAACTCCACGGTTTCATACTCCATGTGTGGGTCAATGCTTTCCTGCCTGGTCTTTTGGTTCCAACTCAGCGGTCCCGCCACCTGATGAAATAGCTGCACGGTATATAAAACTTACTCAAGCAACCCGCCTGTTTCTGCGTCAGCGGTTTGGTGGTCTGGCTGAATCCATGCCGCTTCGTCCTGCAACCGCTCGGGTCTTTTATGAAGTTATATACCGCAAGAATGGCTCATGCGGCGCGCAGAAGCTCAAACGGCAGTCTTCTGTAGTCATCTACGCACATGTTTTCGGAATGCGCAGCAGAGGCTTGTAAGTCGCTGCATTGGCTCTGTCATAGCCGAAGAAAGAGCCTTCTACGGTGAGACACAGTGTTCGATTGTGCAAGAAATGCACGTTTGGAGCACCTATTGCAAGTCTCACAAGCACTGGCAAGCTCCAAACTTGTCTGAAATCAAGGATGAAAGAAAAATGTCTGAGCTCTGCTACAGCTCGACTTCGAATCTGATTCCGTCAGTCCACTAACCCCCTCTTTGGGAAGTTAGGCAGTCTAGCTGCTGTTCATCGCGTCACATCAGGCTCATGCTGAAACTCTTGCTCATGCAGCCAGCTGTTTGCCTCGCTCTTTGCGTCACCACTGCCATCAGTTTGAGTCGGAGGGGTTGGCGCCTTGTCAGCATCCACCTAGTCAAGAGCCAGGCTTTATACTAATATGTCAGATTGAGACCTTGTGTCGTGGGCCTTCTCTGTCGGGCTCTGTTGCAGCACAGTGCGCCACATGTGGTAGTGCTTCGCAGTTGGAATGGCATCGTCTGGCACCTAGGCCAAGCTTTCATCTCTCAGTGATTATAAGACATCTGCGCCCTCTGGCAAGGCTAATTGCCAGCTCAAGGTACGAAATCGACAGCCGCCTTGCCATCGTCAGTGACTGCCTCGGGTTGCACTGCTTTGTCAAGTTACCTGCCCGTGGGGGGGTGGGGGGGGGTTTGTCAAATGGGGCAATCCGAATGTATAATATCGAAGGAGATGATAAACTCATTCCGCTCACAAACTTCAGGCATCTGAATGCCGAGAGTCATGTACGTCAGCATTGTACCTCAGGTTGGTTGCTCTCACACCAAACCGTCTCCCACTCTCTGTGTTCCTACATCCGTTATGTACAAACAACTTTTGCAGCGACCCCGCAAGCACCGACAGGCCAGGAGCTGTGAAGGCTCATGCCAAGTGGCTCGATCAGAAGTCTGCAAAGGTCGATTCTGCCAGAAGACGCGGCAAAGTGTAAGGGCCGGGTGCCATCCTGTCGACCGTCGGCTCTAAACGACGACATCGCTGGCTCTAAGCCGCAGATAGCCGCAGCAGGACTGCCTCGTCCTCCGCATTCACGTTTGCCTTGCCGACCTCGCTTCAGCCGCTCGCTACGAATACGTGCTTCAATTCAAGCAACATTATTTTGTCTCGCATTCTGGTGTGCTCTAAGTCCACCACCAACAGCCGAGCACAGCAGGAGGGGTAACCAGACTGAGCCGCATACCTCAGTGGCATGTTAGGTTAGGCATCTGCAAGAGCAGCGGCAGAGCAGTGGCAGCCAGGAATGACGGCGGCATGTTCGATCCATGATTTGCAGCCGAGGTGGCATCAAGGCTGTCATGCCCGGTTGCCGGGCATCTTGCACGGCCTCCGATGGTCCTATATTTTCCTTCTCGCGCTTCATGAAGAACGGTCGCCTGCAGGAACTTCCGGCACCAGTCGCAAACAAGACCTGCTTGGATGTTCTTGCATTTGCGCCTTCGATCAATTGGCAAGCCTTCAGCCAGGAGCTCCGCGATTTCTTCCTGACAAACGCACGGGCTTGACAAGCATGCGCGAAGCGCCGCTCGGCATTTTCGGCTTGTCCTGTCTGCCCTCCTTTGCGGCCACGAGCAACTTGTGCACGTTCATAGCCTGTCGCATGTCGTAGGTGTCATGCTTAACACAACCCCGCTAGGCTGTGAAAATCAACATGCTGAGACATGCTGTCGGCTAGTCTAGCGGTCTAGCGCCTAGCCGCCTACTTGTGCTGCTAACAGTTCTCTCGAGCTTACGATCCCAACGAGGCGACATTGCCCCTACTGCACACTTTCGGCTTGTTCTGGCCTCTGTGCCCGCCAAATCACCATCTGGGTGGCCTCGTGCATAACAGACTCTAACTGCTGACGACATGGAAAACCAGAGACAGCTTTCATCGTGAAACGTCTGGTCTGGTGCCTGCGCACTGTGTCACCGCATAGACGTCAACCTTTGAATTCGGCGATAGATGGTCTTGCAACAATATCTGCTACGACATCAAGTCAAGCAAGCGGCCCCAATGTGCTCCACACATGTGGTTTCACAGCTTCGCCCGCATGAGACAGCCTTCGCTCCTGCCCCGCCCATTGCCGTCGACCCCTGCTATGGCAGTTGCTATGTCTTGTTGCGAGTCTTATGGCCTGCCAGCTACAACTGACATCACGGGACCCTTGAGCCTCTGAGTCGGCATGCAGCAGGCAAGTGCAAAACATCAGTTGCTGGGTGCAGGCCCGGCGTCATACGGCCCGACAACTGCAAATGACTGAAGATAAATGGCCTGAGCTGCATTCTTGTCCCTCTCGTCGGCTGCGGCAGCTTCGTGAGGACCAGAAGTGTTCGCGTCATCATCTCCGTCGTGAGTTTCAGCTTCAGCACCTTCCTTCGATCATTCGAAAATCTGGGGTGGCTTCCACGCAAAGATCCGTACCGTTCGTGAAGACCCAGCCTGCCAGACTTGTGGCTCAGCATCTGCCGCAAGAGCTGCTCGGAGATGCCGAAAATCCTGCAATATTTGGTACGGAGCCAGGATTCAATTCCGCATCAGACGCATGTTTTTCTTCGGGTCTGGGTTCTGATTCTGCACCTGCTTGATTTGCATCCTGCTGAAGAAGCGTGGCCAGGAGCCGTCCGCGTTTCTTATCAGGGAAACGTCATATCGAAGAAACAGAACGATACAGGGGTCAACGGCATCGGGCGACTGTGAAACGCGTTCACTGATGCCAAGCCTCGACAGCCCTTTGGGACGCCTAGAGATCCTGCTGAGCCCGAGCCGCATTCTGTAGTTCTTCTGCCTCGTTTCATGTCCCGGAAAGAAAGACACATGATATGATATGATATGTAGATCGCGGCTGAGGACACATAGACTCAACTGCGGTCTCTCGTCCGGTATTGCTGACTGACAGGTGCTGGAAATTGATGCGTGCTGCTGCCGAACAGGTTATCTTATGAGTGCTGGTGTTGCGTGGAGTGCCTCCTTCATTCAGCGTGCCCAAGCACGCACTTCAAGAGGCAGTAGAACACCGGCTGAAGAACGGTCTATCGCTGCTCCAGCTTCTCCCATTTATCTTCACTCCTGCACAGCAGGCTGGAGTACATAGACTTCACCATGTTCTTAAAGTTTTTCTTGGGAACTCTTCCAATCCGCACCGGGCGGCCAAGCAATCTGGTTTGTCATTCACCCTGCTGTCAGGTGGTTGTCGTGAAGTTGCGTTGAACGGACGGGAGGGGCTTCCAGCGAACTTTCCGTGACACAGGACGAGGCGCTGAAGCTAAAGCGCTCCACATCCAGAGCTGGAGTGCTTGAGAAGAAGCCTTCGTCACAGCTGGGCCTTCGGTAGTTGTCGAGGAAGCGAATCGAGTTCCCAGCGCGACACATGGAATCTTCTCCACCGCTGCTCTGCTTCCGGTCTGGACGACTCAGTCTGGATGCCATACAGGGGGAATGCTCCGCCAAGCGGGAAAGGGTGCAGCGAAAGTGTCCGTTTGCGCCATGGCAGCAAACGCTGGCCTGGGAGAACGGCTGGCCATGTACCCAAACGTTTGCCACTTACGTTTCAGAACAAACCAGACCAGCTCCAGCGGGTCTCGAATCGAAGAGATTGCTACAGCCAATATGTCTCCGGAACACGTACAACGAAACAGCACAACATCTATAGCAAAACCATGCAAAACCACTAGAAGCCCTTGAGCTCGGTGACTGATCACCGCGAGGAAGGGCGGTACGAGATGAATTTGGACCCGCAAGGGTTGGGACATGGCCATCCGCATGGCAACAGGCTTAACAAGGTCAGCATGCTTTGTGTTGATACTTGGCGTGCAGCGCGGGCTTGAAAATTTGGACTGCGTGGGGGTCAAGGTGAACATGTTTTCGTATTGAGTGGGCCTGAGTGGGCTGTGTATGCTGCCTGGTCCAACAAAAGCTACCGAGCTTGATTCTGGTTGCCCTTCTCGGGATTGAGTGGCAGAGGACGCGCATCCTCTGAGCCTTTGGTTGTCCCGATGAGCCAGACGTTTTCCGATCTTTCCTGATTCGAATGAATTCGAAGCGGCCTACTTCATACATATACTGTTGGAACAAAGACAATAAAGCACCGAGCATAAGCGCTCCTCTTCAAGAGCAACCGGTAGCGGGTACAGGTCGGCCTCTGCCGCGATTGGGCTGCCACCTTCGCTGCCTCCTCCTGGAATCTCAGAAGCACGGCCCAGCCATCACAACATCTCGAATCATTGCAAAACCCATCCATGCAGCACACCACCTGGAGTTGGCAGGGAGTCCCAAATTGGACCAACATCCAGACCTCGCCAAGCATGACTTTAACTTCCACCGGTGTGTGACGCTTTGGCGAGGGGATTAGGGTCAATGAGTCTGTCCAGTGCACAAGAACATGCTACGAGTTCTGCGTCGCGATTGGTTCTACTGGCCTAGCTAGGCGGACAGATTTGCTGGCTATCTTCGCCACGTCAGAGCGACCGAACAAGATACTTCTTGCACACACATCATCGCCCTTGTAGATTCGTGCAAGTGCGGCAAGACTAATTTGCGACTCCAAACGAATATCACCAAAGTAGCTTGCCCGTGTCCGAAACAGGCAAACATGGTCAAATCAAGCCTCGCGCCTACTTCCTGCTTGATCTTCCGCAGAAAAGCCTCGCAGACGGAGATAGACTTGCGGGATGCCGTCGCGCAAGGGTGCTTGCTTCTAAGATGCCACTCAAAAGCCTCGTCATCGCTCTCTGATGCTTCACGGCTGGCTCCAACGCCTGTCATGCCACTGGTGCCGCCCTAGCAGAGGTTTGTGATCGCAAACAAGTCGGCAGCTCGCGCTGGCTTTGAATTGGTCATGGTCGCATCGGTGCTCAGGACCTGGGCAACTCCAAGTCAAAGAAGGCTGAATCCAGACTTCGAGACCTCAAACAGCCTTTTCCAATCGCTTAGCGGCTTAGCCATCAAAGAGCAACTGTACTTCTGTTCGCACAAGAAGGCAAACCAACCCACGAACCCTCGGCCACAAGGATACCGCAAAAAATACGAGGCTGGAAGATACATGTAAATTATTCATTGCCTCTAGCCTGTGACACAACGACTAAGCAGAGTCTCTGTCAGTCAGTGGAAGAGACGGTCACAGATGTGCAGCAGCGGTGCAAGCCCACCCCACATACATGAGAGACTCATGCAAAGCCTGGTGCTTCTGTGCAGACGATGCAACCGCAGCCCAAGTTCCATCGGTACATGCATCATTCTCCAACCATTTCCACGCTCTGCTCAAACAAGCATTGTCTTTTCGCCCGTCGCTCGCATCCTGCATCACGGCTGACAAGTCGCGACAAACTTCTTCTAGCAGGAGTTCAGTGCACAGCTCGCTGTGAGTCAACTCGTCGAAATACTTGAGAGCCGTTGATCCGAGAGCATACGGCTTCCAAGTGTCAGCGCAGTCCATGTACGCCGGGCAACAACGGTTGCCAAACCTGCTCGAAGCTGGAGGGACACGATGGATCATGTCCGGCCTGCTAGGAGGCTTTCCTCAACCGTGCGAGCCATGCAACTACAAACAGCTCGTACCTTGGCTTAGGGGTGGAGGCATTTGGAGGCTGCTGGGCCGTGCATCCAAGCCGAGGCACTTTGCACTATCTTCCGCTGGCCACACTTCATCAGCCTTTGATGCTAGCACGTAGAGATCCGTTTCAATGGCTGGGAGCTTTGTACCTTTCCGGCAACTACGAATTCATCTGATCCCAGCAGTGGCTGCCTTCAAGGCGAACAGCTGACAGCACCGCCCGTGCCTGCCAAACTGTCTCCAAGAAGCATGTCCGCCTTCTGCGACGACGAAATGGATTTTAACAGACCATCGTTGGGCCCGTCAGACAACTGAATCAGTCGTTCCTGCAGGCATCCGCATGCGTGCGTTGACACAAGTACTGTCGTGATACAGGACAGGCAAGGAGGAAGAAAGCTCAGCGTCTGTTCGTTTGACATCATCTTCGGTCGCAAAGTTGGCAACGAACCAGCGTATCCAGCCGATCGAATCTAAGGCCCAAATCTCCTGGTCACGTTCATCAAAACACGGTGTGCGCGGGGCACGGTCTTGGTTAACCAATGCAAAGACCCGACCCTGAATCAGAAGCGTAAGGCCTACAGCCTGTTCCGAAAAGCCCGGCCACCCTGCATTCGCCTTCACTCCGGCACTCGAAATGAGCAGGCTCCGAGCTACGAGTGCAGTAACTCGATATGAAGATTCCTTCCCACCCCCTGGACGAATCCTCCTGTGCCGGAGGCCGGAAGCAGACCTTTGGCCCAGCCCTGCCAGCAACATACAACTTCAACGGCTTCCGTCCACGAGAGATCATCTCGAGTGCAAGCGCATAGCCTCGAATAAACTTTCAATTCTTT
Source organism: Symbiodinium necroappetens (assembly GCA_905231915.1). Classification (NCBI taxonomy): domain Eukaryota; class Dinophyceae; order Suessiales; family Symbiodiniaceae; genus Symbiodinium; species Symbiodinium necroappetens. The sequence continues at coordinate 37,800 of CAJNJA010007897.1, forward strand.
CCCAAATGGCTTCGCAGTGCAAGGAAAGCCATGGCTAAGGCTCTTGCTGGCTGTAGCACCCACGGAGAAGCCCAACAGTGCGAAGGGGCCAAAGTGCTCGCTGAGGCTCAGCAGTTCTTCAGCGGCCAGCTTCGCTAGTGCCTTCACCGGGGGGTGAGTTGCAGGAAAGGCAGTGTGAACATAATGGGGACTCAAACGCCAACAGGCCTCTGCATTCTCTTGCACCGGCACATGACGATTCACGCCATGGCCCGGCAAAGTAATCAGCAGCAGCTCGATTGAAGGATGCTTCTCCGCCACGTACTGATTCCTTCTTAACACACACACATACATACACATGTTCCTGTACTTTCGCGCACATAACGGACCTTCGGGTTTCTCATGCTTTTTGTCCAAGGCAGGTCACTATTGGACTACTCAGATAGGGGCAGTCGTGCCAGGTCTCCAGTGCGCAAATCCAATCGCGTCGTGCCCGGCACCAAAGAAGCACACGAGCCTAAGCTAAGCGGGCAACTGTAGGCCCGTAGGCATTTAGGCTGTGCCTCCACAGCATGACAGTATCCAAGTCACCTGCATTTGGCTTCCTTCCCGTGCTCGTACTTTGCCAGCCACTTGCTCGCAGACAGGGCTGGCAAAGCGCTCTCATCCGGAAGAGCCTCCACCTCGTCCGCCTTCTCATCTGCCCGTTCCAGGAGAGCTCTGCCCTGCAAGCTGGTGCTCACCCAGCCCTGTGGCGGCCCCACTCCGGAGATGAGCTCGTAGTGCAATCGCTCGCCCTGCATGGAAAGCTCCTTTCAAGGGGCAGACAAGGCCAGGCTTTTGAACCGTGAAAAGCAGTCCTCCATGTTGAACCCCAATACTAATTACTCGAAGCCACGCAAGTCCACGCCAACTCATGAACCGAAAGCTGCGATGATCTCAGCACACCGACAACCCTCAATCAAGCTTCCGTGGGTTTGGGTGGCTTGTGGCACTGTCTCTGGCAGGAAAGGCTGGGTGCTCTGACGCTGACTGGATGTCGCAAAGGTTGGCAAGACACTCCGGTGGACTACAGCGAAAGGATGGAACAGAATGCTTTCAGCGAAGATGATTCCGGTGATTACACGTCCCGGCGGCCCACCATCTTTCAAGCCGAAGCCGATCCTGGACAACTGCACCAGTTTCGAGGCGCTGTGGAAGCTGCTCGGAGCCCACGGCCGAAGTGCATCGAACGATGATGCCTCCTCAGGCCCCGCCCCGCTGAAAGAACCTTCTTGAAGCCTGTCCACCCAAAACCAACTTCCCTCGAAAGAAAAGGCTGTAGCTCGAACCCCCTTCTGCTTGCGAACAAAGAACCTTTTCCAACCCCGCCCACGACCTTCCACCGCATTTTGCCACGGCGATCACCGCCACATCCATGCCGAAGTCAAGCTAGTCTATAGGTTTGTCTTGATCATGATTGCTCCGCAATTTCGAACTGTGTCTCCAAGTGTGTGCGTGCGTGCACTCCGACTGCGCACTGCGTGGTCGTGGATTTGAGTTCGCTTTGACATTAATGAAAAACGTGAAGCAACGGAACATCTGACGCTGGAACCAGTCGTTGATGATCACCTGGCCCCCGACGGTTTGCGTCGCCCGCTGGAAAGCAGCATACCTTAGATTCCACCCGTCGTCGACATGTACCTGGACCTGGATGCGCCTCTACCATCGAAAACTATGGCTTGGCGATGCCATTATTTACGGGATAGCACCTGGAACCATATGGAAGCAGCATAAGCCGAAGCCTGTTCTTTGCCAGCAGCATTGGCTTTGCATCCATCACCACTCAACACGTCCAAGTACTTATCAAAAACAACGTCGACGTACGTCCATCCTGGCTATAAACTCATGTTTCAGGCGTTTATCGGGTCAGGTGGACCGACCGCTTCTGTTAATGCTTCACTTGCTTTGTGCGATTCTGCGCACAGCGAACCTGCACCTTCGGTCGGCCGAGCTCTGGCACAATTCGGTGCTTGCATCCGTGAGTTACATGATTCAGCACCCGTCTGCCTCCTCAACTAAGATAAGCAGCTTTTCTCTCCACTGGTTCAGGATGGCATCCAGCTTCTGGTCAGGCAACAACCTCTGCCGTACATCACGGATGCTTCCAGCCTTCCTGCCTACAGTACCTACCACCTACCCTGCCCCTCCGCCGGTCACTGGTCTGTACATGCCCCACTCGTGCATTCAGATTGTGATGGCTATCCTTGGAGATCGAGAGCCCGACGAATCAGTCCCAAGAGTGCTTGCTCCAGCAGCGTCCGGTGCCATCTCGTCCGCGGGATCGTTTGCCGGAACTGCAAGGTGTTTCAAAGGTGTTTCACACACTTCCAAAATGTCTTCTGAGATGCGCAGCAAAAGTGCGAGGCAATTATTGGAGCGTGTTCGTTCATCGTTCGAGAGGCAGCAGGAGCACCTTTGGCGGCTCCCTGCTGCAGGTCTGCACATCTAAGCGAGCCCGATCTTTGTGGCTCTGCTTTGTTCATCGATTCATGTTACGTAGGTGCCCGATCTCTTCATTGCGAGGAAGGAGAACTTGTTGCCTCGGGCAACATTTGCAAAGAGGCACGTGCTGGGCATTGCTTGGCACTTCCGGAGAGACATGCGAACAGTTTCATCTCGGCTGCCGATCATCTTTGTAACGCCGGACTGCAGCTTGGCAGCAGCCTCCTGTGATGCGAGCTACAGTTCTGCCTGCCTCGCGGAATCACTGGTGTGTTGGCAACGGCTGCACGCTGGGCGACTGCGGAGGAAACAGTTTGACCCACAACATCCTCCTCGATGTGGCCGCCATACAGCTTGTGACCTTGAACTGTCGTGGGTTGAGCTCGTATGCACTGCGGACAGATGCACTACACACTGACTGGCCGACATGTCTGAGCAGCGGGCCCCAAGCAACAACGGATCCGCGCGAAGTCCGAGCAGCGAATGCGTAATCATTCGCACACATGTCCAGGACCTGACACGCGGTACAATTTCTGGTGCGAGGGAAAAAAGGCCGCCTGAGGGCTACGAAAGCCCAAACCGGACAAATTGCTGCCAGTGGGTTCTTTCAGATTTAACTGATGCGCATGCGAAGCTGGGATGCACCGTCTCACTCTTCCAGTACATGCTTAGACAATGCCATATTAGAGCCGGGCAGTCCTTCCCCATCCCTCCGGATTGCAAATCAAGCTCAATGCTGTTGTCTCGCATTTCGGCGGCCTTCTCTTCTCCCAGCTCAAACTCGGCCTGGCAGGCTTGAGGTGAAGGGGCAGCCCGCATCCCGTCCTGAACTCGGCCGGGGTACGGGGGTGGAGTCCCCTCCACAGCTGGGCTCGCCCCAGGCGCAAATGGATCCATCCTGGAGGACCGCGGCAAAGGCCCTGGACGTCTTGTACAAGGCCACGGCTCCACCTTCACTTCGCCATAAGAGTCACAAGCCGAGTACAGCCTGCCTAGCCCGAACAGGCCCGAAGACTGGCGATCGATACCAGAAAGTCCGAAATTGTGTGTTGGTTTGGGCCTGTGTCCCTGCCTGATGTTCTGAGGGGTATCTTTCGGTGCGCTACTGTTCGCAGCTTGTGGGAGCGAGCTCAACAGGGTGGCTGAGGGTCGTTCAGGGGCTGTTGGGGACGATGGCTGCTCTGCGACAAGCAGTTCGATGATATCTGATATCGCAATGGGCTCGCATGCTGCTCTGTAGTCTCTATTTGTTACTTATAGATGACTGCTTCTTTTATTCGACCACGAAAATTGGTAAGGTCGCCAATGCCACTCGCCTGCTTGATGGATACGTTCCTGTACAGCTGAGCTGTCGCCCCCAGAAGCTGGGTCGCCCCAGCAAACAACCATGCCGTCATCTCTTCTGGCTGCAAATGCCCAATCGTTGGCCACCACCTGCCTCGAAGCAAATCGGCATGTGAGGTGGCAGCGTGCAATCTGCTCAACACTGCATGGCCAAGCTGCAGTATTTGGCCAATCAGCAGGTGGGACACCGCACTTGAGTCTCCGCCAGTTTGTGGATCACCCCACGTCATGACGGTGAAGCCGTTGCCTGAGACATGGGCTTCTAGCAAACCCTGAACCCTCAATGGATTTCAAGAGAACCCAGAACTCAGGACAAGGAACTCATTGGGTCTTCTCTTAAAGCGGCAAATGCCTTCAAGCTTGGGATGATGTCCTCAACTGATAAATTGGCAGACGCATCTTCACGCACCAGGATAATGTCTGAAATCATGCAGCACAAGCATCCACAATGCTGTGCTGCATGAGATGGCTTGTTGCGCTTGCGTCGCCACCGAAGTCTGGATTGCCCCAAGCAACCACCGCTCCCTTCTCCTGCTTTCGCAGTCGCAGGCATTGGTGGAGTGGGGAGGGTGAGGCATCAAAACAAAACTAAATAGGCATCAAAAAAACTAGACTGGAGAATCAAAAAGACACTTACAATAAGCATCAAAAAACTTAAGCACTAAAGTAAGCATCAAGAAAACAACTTCTCTGGTATTCTTTCTTGCGCTTCCTTTCGCCGTTCCTTCTTCTCTCTTTTTGTACTT
>CAJNJA010007898.1:226-15821 GCA_905231915.1 Symbiodinium necroappetens
AGGACGCGGAGTACCGAGAAGTCCATTTTACGTGGCCTGGCTAGCGGAGGAATCAATCCACCGGAATAAAATTATACTACTATAATGTTCCGGACGGAGGACTTGGTGGAGGAGTCTAGGGGGAAAAGGGGTTTACGCCCTGTTCAAGCACCACATACAGAGTGCGACGAACTTTCGTCCTGCCGCAGTATGCACCCTACTTGGAGGTTCAGGGGTAGTTATAAGTGTGGTTATAAGTAGGGTAACTATAATCATAACCCATTCGGCGACTTATAAGCTGCTACTCATGCGTGCATGATTTTGCTTTACGATTTCAAAGATTTTCTTGGTCTTTTTCTGAGGAGGCTCAGAAAAAGGCGGCTGATTCATGTGACCAAGTTTTGCTCGGGAAGCTTGGGCTCGAAGGCGAGCTCACAGAAATTTTCTTTTCTTTTGGGCTTGAGTCCTCCCTCGTTGTAGAGGCCCCAGGCTGGGAGTCTAGTAAGTTGGCCTTAGGCCTCGTGCAAGCTGCCCCCTCGAGAGGGGTAGCGGATGGACATCCCACCTTGCCCGGGCTCCTGTAGCGAGTCCGAGTCGGAGGACTTGCCCGTTCGTCTCTTTGCGCTGCAGGCTCAGGTGACTTCTTGGGACGCGCGCGTCAGGGTTGCGGAAGTGCTTTGGCTCAGTTTGATCTCAATCTTGGACAGCAGGCCATTCGTGCTTCCTGCGTTGAACGCTTTGCGCATCGCTGCCGCCAGCTTCTGCACCGTCTATTTTCTTTTGATCCTGCTGTCCCTGGCAGCCCCGCAACCTTCGACTAATGTGCTTGTGCAGCCTTGCAATTTGTGATGCCTCCTCGGCGTCCTGGTGCACAGGGGAATCAGGACGCCGCCTCCCAGTCATCCGCGGCTTTCGAACTTCATCTGCTTAGTGCTCTTAGGGAGGCCCCTGCGACTCATTTCTCGGTGAGGCAGCCATGGGATGTTAGTATTGCCTCCGAGCCCTCAGCCAAGAAACGTTTCATGCCAGGGCTGCCTGCGCCCGAGAGGCTTCTTCCTTCTTTCAGCCCGGCTGTGCCCTCTGCCCAGCCTCCCGAAGCTGCTCCTGTGCAGAGTAGGATCGACTCAGCAGGTGTTAAGTTCGCTAGAAGGACCCGGCACGCCACATGGGATTCCAAGGACACTGAGGAGATGAATTTTGCCTTGTTCAAGTCTTCTTGTGGGCCCGACTTTTGGGTCTTGGTGCTGGCGATTTGCTGGAGAGGGTTTCCAACGCTTTGGCTGCAAAGAGCACCGCGACTCTCCATTCCCGTGCAAGGCCGATTCTCAGGTACATCGCTTTCTGTGAGACAGAGGGCCTCGAGCCCGATCCTGTGAGAGAAGAAGTTGTGTATAAGTTCTTTCATACCATGCAGCTGGTTGTGGCGGCCACGTTTTTCAAGTCGGTGCTTTCGTCCTTCTGCAGGTTCACTCTTGGCTTGGACAGTGCATCGATTGCCTTAGATTCTCTGAGACTTGGGAATCAGGCGCTTGCAGCAGAGACCGCCTCTTCGAGGGAAAGACGTTCTCCGGCTCGAGCACATTTGCACAGGTGACATCCCCACGGCGACGATCGACGTTGTCATGGCAGGGCTCATTTTGTTTATGGTCTTTGCTCGTGCTAGACACTCGGACGCTCAGCATGTTTGCTCCTTGAAGTTCGAGACCACAGCTCGAGGCAATCTCCCGGCAGGTTTCGTGGATGCTGAGGTCAAAAGAACGGAAACAAGCTGCACGGTCGAGCGAAAAACCAAATTCCTCCCAATGCTCGCCCCTGCAAGGGGCCTCAGTGGCAAGTGCTGGGCCTCAGGCTGGAAGGCTGCGCTTGAAAGCGAAGGCATTGTTGCGGGGGAAGGCAAGCCTGTGATGCCTTCACCGAAGAGTGGAGGTGGATGGAATTCGATTCCTCAAACTGCTCAGGCATCAGGCCAGTGGATGCGTGCTCTCTTGAGTGACGGCGCCGACGACCCATACCTCTTAGGGCTGGGGACTCATTCTGCCAAGGCGACCTCTTTGTCTTGGCTCAACAAGCTATCACTGCGACTCGCGAGGCAGGAATCGGAACCGAGACTGTGTATGCCAGAGATGCTATGGCTCATCCTTTGAGGGTTTTCCAGGGGGTGATTGATGAGGTTCGAAGCCGAGCTTTCAGGCCAGATGAGGATCGTGGGCGCATGACCGCTCGCGAGCGCGCAGCTGCTGGAATACCCGAAGATGAGGCGGGTGAGGAATCTTCCTCGTCTTCTGAAGACGAAGAGTGCCCTAGGCATGACGAGGGTGCTGAACACAGAGTGCTAGGGCCGTGGGCTGGGAGAGTTGACAAGCGCAAGCTCCCCGCTGATGCTGTCATGGCCCGCAATGAGACTTCCAGGGTCCTGCATGTGTCTAGGGAGGAGCAGGCCGCAACTTTTATTTGTGGACGGCGCATCACTGCCGTCTATGAGATCTGTCCAGTGCATCCTCCGGTTTTGCATCCTAGGTGCAAGCAGTGCTTCAGGAGCTTTCTGGAATGAGTGGGCTCTTGAGGTGAAGTACCAGAGCCTGAGTGCGTGGTGGACAAAGTTGCTTGCCGGCGAAGTGCCATGCAAGTCGTGTTTTTGTCGTGTCCTGAAAGTTAGATGGTTGCCGATGACTCGATTCCGTGCCCTGCTTGTCAGTTTTTCTGAAGTGCCTGGACGGGTTTTCCTGGCTGAGCAGGTTTACAAGTCCGAACATTTTGTTTGTGCCGCGTTGCAGGTGGCCGTGTGGCTGTGTCTAAGCCCTGCAGGTCCTGCCGTGTACAATGTGCGTGTCTGCCTAGCACGTCGCCGTGCTCGTGACTAAGTCGACTAAGTCCTGCAGGTCCAGCTGTGTACATGTGCGAGGGTTGGGGGCGGTTTGGCCGGAGAGGCAGTGCGTGTGAGCCGCGACGATCCGAGCATCCTTGTAGCATCCGGAACCCCAGCAATGGCTTCTTATACGGAGTCCGAGTCGGTCCGAGCCTGTCTTCGTCAGCAGGTGCGATACCGTGGGGCTCACTGAGGAGGTGGTGCAGAAGCTTAAAGCGGCCGGGATCAACACGCTGGCTAAGGTGGCATTTGTGTCGTCTTACGCCCCTGGCGCTGCGTCGGACGCAGAGCTCATCAAGGCCCTCAGTGAGGCCATCGGCAAAGAGCCTGACGCGGGCCAAAAGTCATCTTGGCGGAGGCTCTTCCATGAAGCTTATGCGGCAGCAACTCAAGAACTTAAGACCATGGCGGAGAAGCCTGATGAAGCCGCACCGCGCCGTCTCTCACAGCCTGAGCGTCCACGGACCGCCACCAGCCGAGTGATGCACGGCTTGATTAGTGTGTGAGCATTTACGAGGGCAACAGGCTTCGCTATGTGCCCTGGGACAAGTGCACTTCAAAGTCGCAAGAGCTCTCAAGTGAGGCGAAGAGGGACAGCATGCTGACGTTGGACGCCCAGGGCAGGTTCAAGGCCGAAGCGAAGTCTGCCGACATCAAAGCAGACACCAGCTCTGAGATCCTCCTTCAGTTTGTGCTTTTGAGGCGAGGCCTGGCTTTCGAGATGGCAAACCTTCTCGATTTCGGGTTGCATCGGCGATGGGCGGGGAAGCTCATCGAAGCACGCATGACGGTGCAACATCAGACTCACTCTCAGGTGTCTTTTTCACAGCTTGAGTCTGCTGACCGAAAGTTCTTCCTCGAGCTGGCAGACCGGACTCAGGATGGGGTGCAGTCGGGAGCAGCCGGCAGGCCCCTCGATGTTGTCTTCGAGGACACTTGCAACCTTCCTGAGGTGACGCATTTGATGCAGCCATTGCCCATTGCCATGGGCAAAGTGGAGCCTCCTCCCAAGCCGAGGTTCACGCCTTATGACCGCCCCTCGAAAGGCGGAAAGAAGGGAAAAGGATCGGGGCGAGGCACACCTCGCATGCCGCATGAGCTTGTTATGGCTGCCGTGCAAGCACCAACAAGGGCGATCCGATATGCTTCGGATACGGGCTGAAGACTTGCACAGAGCAGGTCAAGAACGGGAGGTGTTCCCGTGGGTTCCACGTGTGTGCAGTTCCGAAGTGCGGGCTGGCCCATCCAGCTCTTGATTGCCCACATTATGCAAGCCTCAAGAAAGGCGGGTCGTGACTGGAGGAGTCCGGCCGCGTGAGCTCGGTCGAGCAGCCGAGAAAGGTGCCGATGCCCGTGCCCCAAGGGGCCGAGCTCGGCGGCAGAAGCAAAGTGCCCTGCCAACAAACGCAAAGCCTGCCCGACTGAGGAGTCGAGCAGCGATTCTCCTCAGGCAGCTCTCGCACGTGCAGAGCATGAACCATATATTTGTACAGATCCAGAACGTTTTTCAGCCGCTGCTGCTTCAAAGGCCACACTTGATTTCGAGGATGTTGCAAGGTTGTGCAGCCTTCTCAGGAGTGAAGTTCCCGCGCGTGGCTTAGGCCACGATGAAGAGTTCAGCTGGACTACGGGCGCTTTTGTGCATGGCGGTGCTCACGGGTGCCGGCAGCACCTCAAACAGTTCCCGGTGACTTCAGCTTTCCTTGCAAAGGTCTTCCGACAGGTCCATTCGGATCTTCCCTTCACGACTGTAGTGCTGAGCAAGAATGTCCAGACGGCGCTGCACCTTGATGCAAACGACGCACTGGGTTACAGCAATGGTCTCGTGAAGGTGTCAGCCTTCGAGAATGGTAACCTCTGGGTTCAATGTGATGAGGGCGCGATGTCATGCCCTAGTGACCCCTCCCTTGTTGGGCAAGAAGTTGCATTTTGCAATCGCGGGCTGACCTTCGACCCTCACCGAAAGCGTCTCACGCTTCCCTGGTCAGGCGGAGATCGCAGTGTCCTCATCGGCTTTGTGATCCAAGGCCCAGAGTACCTCTCAGATCAAGACATAGCGCGTCTGCTCCAGGCTGGCTTCAACTGCCCACACGACACAACCGCATCTCTTGTGCAAGCGCTTTTTCCTGGCCCCTCTTTGGTTTTAGTCCCCGCTCCTTCTAAATCTAAGGGTGCCTTAGCGGTTGCGAGCAACGGAGGGACGCCACTCTTCCTTGAGTTGTGCGCAGGCTCAGGTTTGCGCTCGGCCACCATCAAAGCCGCTCGCTTTGATGTTCTTGCTGTTGACTTTCACGGCAACAAAGCCAAGCCGCAGGTGCACGTTGTGGGCCTGGACCTCACTCTTCCAGCCTCCTGGGCCTACTTGCATAGCCGCGCCGTTGTGCACATCCATGCTTCGCCGCCAGCAGGAACTACGCAGATGGGTCGCGGGCGTTCTTTCGCGATTCCAAACATCCTTGGGGAGTGCCTGGCCTCTGCCCCGTGGAGTTGGCTCGCCTCCAGTCTGCCAACCGGAATTTTATTCAGCTTGCTGAGTTCTTGACGACCGCAGCTGGCCTCGGCATCGACTTTTCGGTCGAGCATCCTGCTCGTTCTTGGTTGTGGTCTTTGCCACCCTTCCTTGACCTTTCACGGGCAGCCACTCGAGTCTCCTTCTATCGGTGTCGAGACTTCATGCCTGGGTGCTGCGAGTTCACGCTGTTGACTTCTGCAAAGGACCTTTCTGTGTTACGCGGTCAGAGCCGCTCGGGAGCTGTGTCTCGCAAAGCCTTCTGTGCCGACAGTCCTAAGCGCGTGCCATGGTTCGCACTCGTCCCCTCTCTCCCTTGCCGAGACACGCACTTCGGCCCAGACCCAGCCTCGTGTGTCCAAGATGCCACCACTTCTGCCCGAGTTTGCCTACATGCAGCGCCTCGCCTGTGCAGACGCCCCGCCTTTGAACGAAAAACAGCAGTTGCGCTGTGCTTGGCAGGGAGTTCCTCAACACGCTCGCCTTTTGCGCTCATCTCTGTGCAAAGGGGGAAGCCGCGATGAGCCTCCTCTTTCCGAGTATGTTTTCGGCATTTTCCGCGAGCCAGTGCAGTTTGTGTATCAGGCTCTGTCCCTTCAACATCCTTTTGACTCTGCCCGCGCTCTTCCAGACCGGCTCGTCAACATCCTGTTCAGCACGCTGACAAGAGGCCCTCTGTGGGTCATGAAACAGAGGCTGACCGTCCTCAAGCGTTGGACTGCCTGGGCAAAAGAGCTCGAGCCGGCTGAGCTCAAGCTGCACGCTTCTTTGGCGCCATCTGTGCGCAAGGTCTTGTGAAGGGCAAGAGACTTCTTTTTGCTTCAACAGATCGCTCGCTCGGTGCAGTGGCCGGATTCGAAGCTATTCGATGACATCTGCGCGGGATTCCAGCTGTCGGGTGTCCCTGACCCGACGGGTATCTTTGAGCCCGACCACAAGCCCCCTCTTGCGATCGAGGCTCAGTTCTGGGATGTTTCTGATGCACTTAAGGCACAGTTGTGGTCTCGCGTGCGAGACCAACCGCCTCAGGATTATGATCAGGAGCTTGCCGACATCACCACGGGCGAAGCGAGTGCACCAGGGGGCAAAGGTTGGCTAGAGGGTCCTTTCACATGGGCTCAGCTTGAGGAGCACTTTGCCGGGCAGTGGATGCCTGCCGTTGTTTTGCGGTGTGGCAAAACAAGTGGCGGCCAATTGACGACTTGAGTGAGTCAAGACTGAACAAAGCGTGCGCATGACGTCCTGGGGCCAGCGGGAAACAATGGAGGCAAAGGTGCGGAAATGCTGCTCCACCAAAAGTGCTGAGGGGTCGGGCTTGGTGACACACCGGAAGTCGAGGACGACTTCGGTAGCCCCATTGGTCAGCCTCCCGTTACGGTGTGTTGCGCTGTGAGCTGGCGCAGGAACTTCATGCGTTTGGGGCCAGGCCAACTGCTTGATGACCATATGCCGCCGCAGCTTCAACCCCGGCCTCAGCAGCTTTGGCGCGCGCCTGCCCCTTGACCTGAAGCTTCAACAGCTTGTTGGAACGGGCGGCGGCCTTGGCAAATCTTTGCTTGTCTAACGTAACCCTGCGCCGTTTGCCACCTGCTGAGTCAATACCCAAATCGTGCCAGCACGTAGGATACGCGAGTCTTCAGGCCCAAGCTGCGCCGACAGCTTCTTCTCAAGTCACTACAACTTTCGATCTCAAGTCGGCGTACAAGCAGTTGCCGCTTGCGCCGTCAGAACAGAGAAAGGCAGTGATCATCCTGCGTCATCCTCCCGCATGCGAGCCCGTGGGCTACATTTGCAATACACTGCCATTCGGAGCGCACGCATCCGTTTCGCATTTCAATCGTGTGTCTGCCCGACTTAGAAGGATCATGCTTGAGATGGGGGTCATGTCCGCTCTCTACTACGACGCTTATCCTGTCGCGACACCCGAAGCCCTGGGCTTCAAGATTGCTGATGAGAAAGACAAACCTTCCGCCTCGAGATCGGAGACTTTTTAGGCGTTGTCATTGACATTTCGGACCCGGCGATGGCTGATGTCAAAGTGTGCAACAAGCCTTCAAGGTCGCCGGCCATCGCTCAAGCCATCGACGAGGTCCTCAACAGGGTATACGTTGTGCCCAGGGAGCTACCGTCCTTGTTCGGACGCTTGCAATTCGCTGATGCGCAGATCTTAGGCAGGATGGGTAAACTTGCGACGCATGACTTGAGGAGTCTTGAGAGGTCTGGTGCCTCTCTCATGTTAACCTGTCCTTCAACCATCGCGACGCGCTCCATCTCCTCCGGGAGAGGCTGACTGCTGGTCCGCCAAGGACGGTGACTGCTTCGCAAGCGTTGCAGCCGATCGTAATTTTTACGGACGGGTGCTTCGAGCCTGACTCTGATGTCCCAGCGACCATCGGGGGTGTCATGTTTGCGCCTTGTTCGTCGGGTGCTTTACAAGTGCAGGCCTTCGGGCCTTCGGGTCGATCGTCCCAGACATCTTGCTTCAGACCTGGCACGAGCATGGAAAGCGACACTTGATGATAGGACAGGTCGAGATGTTCGCAATCCTTGTTGCGAGGTCGTGTTGGTCGAGTTCCCTCAACTCGACCAGGGTGATCTACTTCGTGGACCACAGCGGAGTGCTTTCAGCCTGCATCAGCGGGGCATCCAAGGAATCTACATGGAGGAAGTTGCTGTGCGCTTTCGAGAAAGCCGACGAGCTTCCTGCACTTCAATGATTTAGCCGAGTCCCTTCGCATTCGAACATCTCGGACGGGCCGTCGAAGCACCTGGCACTTGTTGCCAAAACGCATTGCCCCCAGTGCGGAGAGCCAGTGCAGGACATACAGGCATGGCGGCGACACACCAAGGCCCATCACAAGGAGCAAATACCGACTTTGGAGGTCATAGGCAATTCAGTCACTTTGCTGTCTGCCAACTTCACAAGACCGTGCCCGTCGTGTGATGTTCACTTCCAGAAGTCAGCTAGAGAGCATAGGAAGAAGTGCCTCCCGCTACTCCAGCTCAGCCTCCGCCATGATGGGATCGCAAACACCATGGAGCCGGAACAGCAGTTGGCTCAGGTCTGGGGTCTCAGCTCTCAACTGGCGGGGGCACCAACCCCGATGAGACAGGGGAATGCAGCCAGATCAAGGACGAACCAAGGGCAGCCGCACAAGTTCAGGAAAGGACAAGGCAAGGGCAAGCAGACTCAGAGCAAGAGGGGACGAGAACAAGACGACGAGGCAGCAGACGACGAGCTGTGGATGGACCTCGATCAGCTCGACGAGGAGACGATCAGGCGCATCCTGCGAGTGCTGATCAAGTCAGCAACCAGGCACGAGCAGCAACTCACATCGCTCGAGTCGGACCGGAGCTTTGTGTTCTTCCTGGACACGGGCAATCACGGCCTCATCGGCATGATGATTCAGGCCAGCCAAGCTTGGCACCAAAAGTACGAAGCAGGCAGCGTAACCACATCGTTGCGAGCGACCCTATGGGGAGTCCTTCTCCTCGAGTGGAAGACCAGGCTCGAGAAGATCGAAACCGACACCCAGGCTCTCCAGACCGCGGAGGCGGCTCACTGGATCACGCGGTCTCCGCTCCAGTGGGCATACACAGAATGGAATGCAGAGCAGAAAAAGGCCCTTACGTCAAGCCGGGACAACTTGCCACACGAGGAAGCCAAGCGAGCAGTGAACAACCTGCTCAAGATCACGGCGAAGGACGACATCGTGCATCGCTTCCAAAGTCTCAAGCCGCTGAAACCAGACCTACAGGCCGAAGTGGTTGTGATGCTGCTAACCCTCACGCTTCGACAAAAGGGAGAAGAAATCCAGAAGGATCTGGATTTACTGGCAGACAACAGTGTGGGCAAAGGGGGCTAAGACTCCGCCGCGAAAGGGTCTCCAAAACCGCGCTCGCCAAGGAGCTGGAGAAACTTCGCTTGTGAGCGATGAGCGGACTCCGCCTCGTACTCAAGATTATGGTGACATGGCTTTGGGTGCCAAGCGGTCTCCGCTTCACCCACAAGTAAAAAATCCAGAAGATGCAAAACAACAGAGCATCTCGCAGTCCTTTAAGATGACCCAAAGGTCGTCCGCACCTTCCCCACTGTCCAACGGGATCATCTGCATTGAAGGGGGGGGATTAGCGCGATACTGTTCCAAAAGAGCAGGGGGTGGCGAGACGTCCCTCCAACAAAGCACTAAAGCCCGCCTACGAGCAGTGATCGCGCCCAGATGTGAACTGACATAACGGCACGTCCCGACATGAGGAAAGTGGCCTTTTAACACGGTCTCGAGCCAGGTGACGTCAGGTTGCCGAGGGCAATCAACAATGAGCTTCCTGAGACGAGGGCCGTTCTCCTTCAGGGTCTGTACCAACCGCTTCCGTTCGCGCCCGGAGGGGTCTTGAGAAAAGGTGTACCAAGCGTAGGGTTGGTCTCCAAACCCCGAAAAGGCGAAGGGCGATTCCGCAGCTCGTGACCTCGGGGTGATCATCAACATGCAGTGGTTGCCAGGCCACACGAAGACAAACCTGCTTTAATGGCTTGGGAGTGGTCCCAGCTGGGTGCGTGAGCTGGCGTGCAACCTGTCCTTAAGGGTCCTCCCCTGCAGGGTAGACAAGAGCGGAACGCTTTGCGTCACGTAAGAAGTCTTCCCAATGAATCCTTGTCTCCACCTCAGTCCAACCTTCCGCAACAAGCTGTTCACGAACGAGAGGAAGATCTTCTCGACTGAGCCAGTGTGTGAGTTGATTCCGGTACGTTCTGATGTAGATAGGGTGCACTGTGAAGCTGTTTTCAGATTCCAAACGCTGGATCAGCCGGACAAGAAGGCTCGCCGTCCTGTTTCGTGGCCGGCGTTTGCGCAACCACGTCCTCACGTTCATATTGTCTGTGACGTACAGAACTAGTTCGCCTGCCCATTCGTCCCTGCGATGGCAAGCTAGCACAACGAACGCGAGGAGCTCCATAACTGAGATGATGTCTGTCTCATCCCCTTCCTTGGCTAGCCTCCTCAGGCCTTCTCGGTACTGCTCCACTCGCTCCGCATGGAAGACTTTGGCCTTCCAGTCGACGGCTCCAATCCGCTCCAAAGTGGCATCCCCCCCCCGTGATTCGAGCGCGGGCGGTAACGCCTGGAAGAGCGAGTCGCTCGCGGATCGGGAGCAGCTTTTCAAAGACCGAGGTGAAACTGCATTGGAGTGGAGCCTTCAATTGCAGTCTAATGAAGTCCAGAGCATCCCAGAAATCCTCCCAACGGCGTTCTTCTTCGTCCGTACTCGAGGCTTCAACTTGCACGAGCGTGCTGCTAGTCCCTTTGGTCCCTTTGCTTCCTTTGCCCTGCAGGTTACCCTTCAGGAGGTGGTACAGGGTAGGCAGGTGCGGGGTGAGCGCGGGGCAGGCAACAGTCCAATACTGTGCACACGCAATCACGACATCCGTTGGAGGGCGGACTCACCAAGGAGGTACTTTGCTTTGATCCGCTTCGGCTCTGGGAGTCGTACCTCTTGTGAATCGAAATTCATATGCAATCCCCCATAGGAGCTGCGTCGTGGAAGGCTCCCCTTCCTCAGCCATTTTCTCGACATTGACCTCTTCGGGGCCCCACACAAGCTGCATGGTCTCGTCAAGCACGGCGAGAGAGTCGAACTCTCGGTTGCCCGCCATGGGTTCCACGACCACTGAGCCATTTGCACTCAAACGGGACAATGTCGTTGAACTTAGGCTCCATTGGTCGGAACGACCCATGGTGTGCCTTTGCAGCGGCACTCCAAGCAACAAACTCCCCTGGGGATCCTACCCAGCCAAAGGGCATGGCAAGGCTAAGGATGATGAGCCCTGCCAGCTTTACCGCGAACTCAGGGACATCTTTCGCTCGCAGGAAATGCCATTTGAAGGCGCGAGGGACATCTCTCTTTGCACACTTCTGGGGTATCCCAGGGTGTCTTGCTCTCCACCAGAGTGACTGCCGAGCGACGGCATGATGTCTGGGCTGTGGCGCCGGGGGGTGGTTAAATTTAGAGCCGGCCGCATTCTGCCGACGCATGTCATTGATGGGTCGGCCTTCGGCAGATATTGTCCTGTCTGGGTTCTGCTTCCGGACTAGTCCCAAAGGGCTCTCCGCAACTCCAGCACGATCCAGGAGATGACTGACCTTCCCGACATCAGGGTTGACAAACAAGGCCGCTCCATAGGCGGCATCCAGGCCTTCTGGAGAAGCTCCTCCTCGTAGCCGTAGACGGAACCATGGTTCTTCGCTTCCTCTCTACTGAGAGGTTTTTCCCTTCTGCTTGGAACTCCTTCCTTGGCACATGCTTGGAGGTACTCCTGATGTAATGGAGATATTCCTCTAAGGGCGTTCTGCTTCGCTCCTTCGAGGTGGTCCCCCAATTTTTTCACACGGGCCGCATTAAGGACCTGAACCGCGCCCTCAACTGTACCTGCAGAGGAGATCAGTTCAGCTCCTAAACGACCCGCTTGCTGTGCCTTTTCCACAGTGAAGGAGGATCTGCACAAGTCGAGATATTCGACTGCTTTCTCATACAAGGCTCCTCCAACTCTCTCTTCCTCTGCTTCAGCCAATTTTGGCATCGACCCGCCCACGCCGAGGGAGGGAGGGTGGGGAGCCGCAGGCTGAGGGGACGGCTCTGCTTCGGGCAGGCCGGAATCACCTCCAAGTACCCACTTACACCAACACGAGAGTGCTGCTCCCTCGGGGCCGGGCGCGGCTCGGGCAGCAAACTGCTCCAATCCAGCCCGTAGACACTCAGAGACGCACCACGTGTGCCGGCCAGCTGGACGTGGTCGCGGGATAAACCGCAAACGAAGGCCACGCAGGTGACGTGCGAGCAGAGCGGCTAGGGCTGGAACAAGCAAAAGTAAAGTTCCCGGAGAAACCACTTGGGGTGGCTCCCAGACAATCAAGGAGCTTAGCTCCATCTACGTTGTCGAATGCAAAACTCTCCAACCAGAGAATCCAGCAATCGGACGACAAGGTCGGACCCGGCTGAGATATAGCCCAAGTGCCCCAAGCTTGCTTACCGCTGTGCATCGCTGGCAACGGTCGAAGTGACACTGAGTCCAGGGCCCCCAGGGTTTGCGTCACTTGAGAGTCCATTTCTGAAACGGGCACAAACAAGGAAAACCGTCGAGGGTGCGTCTGGGCGGTAGCACCACACAGGCCGAGCTCAGCGGGCGGGCGTGCCGGGTCGCCAGCGTCGTCCTCCTCCACACCAGCCTTACAAGAAGTTTGGGGGCGGCGGCACCTGTATGATCTCCCAGTAGTTTCCTGCGTTTCCAGAAAGCCACCCCATCCTTCAACTTCGAGCTCGCGGATCACGCGTTCCCCTTGCGTAGCGATCTCAAGGAGCTGCTCAATCTGGGCAGGGGGGCACCTTGCGGTTCGCATGTGACCCCGATGGATAACCACAACCCCGTAGCTTTCCAGTGCTCCGGCACTCTTAACAGTGTCAACCTCGACCACCCCATGGTGAGAGAGACGCAACACCACAAGTACACGCCCCTGCATGAACCGCCGAGCAAACAACTGCAATACGCGAAAATCCTTCTCATGATCCGGGTAGATGCAATCATGCGCGTTGTGCCGCACGAAGGCTTCAGCGGTACTGATGTAGGGACTCGCATCCCCAAGATGTTGAAACGCAGCGCTGCTGTCCTCCCAAAGCTCCCGTCTTAAGTCTCTGGCCTTTTCCCATGCTGAAAGAAGATCTGGCTCGAAGGCAAGAGCAACGTGCAAACACAGGCATTGACGAGTCTCTTCCGCGCCTTCCCTCTCGAGCTGGAGTGCAACCCCTAGGTCTTCAGGGAGGTTCAGCTTGTCTTGGGCATCATAAGGATGTTGAGGGGCGGAACGCCTTCCCACAAGGGGTGACTGAAAGTCATCTGGGACCTACCGATCCCCCCGTCCCAAACAAACGCCCCAAAAGTGGCTTCCGGCTCATGGAGTGTCAAGCCAGCTTTGGCGCCGAGTGATGCCAGCACCTCCTGTGCCTCCTCTGCGAGTTGAGGGTGTCCGTAGTCAACTGCTTGGGTGAGCACCTCAGAAAGCTGAGCGGTTTTACCTTGCAATTCTGCATTGACGAAATGCGAAGCCACGTGTGAATGCAGATGATCACTGCAGCCTGAAATAGGATCCAGCCTCTTACTGGACAAGAGCTTCTCGAGATGGTCTTCCGCTGCAGGGCTTCGTCTGTACTCGCCTGCACCGAAGTCACTTCAGCTCCCTGAGAGAACCGCTGATGCCGAGGTTTCCAAGCTCCTGGTCGAGTTGAGTAACGGGCCCTTGGTAATCCTCAGGAACAGCCCAGCCTGCTTTGTCTTTGGCCTTGGCTTTGGGATGAGCTTTGGCTTTGCCTTGGGCGGTAGCGCCTGGCTCCACCTTGGAAGCCTGCTCTTCCTTGGCCTGCGCGCGGAGCTGGGCGACTCTCCCGTCAACCTCCTGTGGATTAATCTTTGGCCCGCTGCGCAGGCCCCCACGCCGGAGCACCTGCACAGCAGCCGTGTAGTCCAGTTTCGAGAGTTTCGGCAATGGCTCGTGCGCGTTAGGGCAAGAGCTCCGTTGGCAGCCGATGTGGCAGGCAGCGTCCCAACAAATGGGCTTTTTTTTGTTTTGGGGCACTGTGGGGCGTGCTGTATCGACCTCTTGACCGGCCTCGGCCGGACTGAGGCGCTTACCGGCGGGGTAAGCCTTCGACGTGTCTCCTGCCTTCTGCGGGTCGGCTCTAAGCGCCAGTCGGGGCGCGCGTCCAGCTTTATCTGCCTCGTCCGGGTCTCGAGACGGAACGTCTGGGGAAGCTGATGCCGGGGCGTCAGTAGGTCCTGCGGTCTTGCGATGGTCTGGCCTCCTCTCTTTGGTGACGTGGTCGTGAAGCTGCTTGTTGAGCAACCTAGCCATAGCTTTGTTTTGCCGAGACAAGATTACCCTCTGGTAATAGCCGGCTGGATCAGCCAAGTCCCAGACACGAGGAAACTGGAAGTTTGCCTGACCTGTTGAGCTAGGAGAGAGCGCGATCAGCTTGAGGTCCTCAAGTCTTGGGTTCTCAGTTCTTAGCTTAGCACACAGGCGACGCCGGCTCTCACGGATTTCCTCACACCACACCGCTGTCATCTCCTCAAAGAGCTGCACACAGTAAGTAAAGGGAAAGGCGTTTTTATCTTCTTCATGAGCTTCTCGAAGGGCCTGCAAGAACTTTGACCTCTCCGTGTTCAAGCCCATACGCGCTTCCAAAAACCTTTATCGAGTTCTCCGCGTACCGGAGCCAAGTTAAAAAGGTAGTTGGGGGCCTTAATACGAGCTTCGATCTTATGCTCGGTCGGTGGCGACCAATTTTCGGTTTGCTCTACCCTGGCGGTGGCACAGTCTGACGCTAAAGGGTGAAATTCTCAGTTCCACCCCACCACAGACCTGCAATGGACAAAGCGACGCGATTGGTGATCAGCACTGGCCATTTGATCAAACCCAGTTCGTGCTTGGCGTGAAGGCCGGCCCGCTTGATGCTGTGGAAAAGCTCCTTCCCATAAACTCCTTTGCAGAGCTCAACTGAAAGTTGACCACAACCCCGAGCCAGGAAAACGTCCAGCTTCTCACCTTCTTTGATTGAACTGACCTGGCCCTTAGTTCCTGTCTTATCCTCGTCCTGTGCTTTGCGAAGCCCATCAATGGCGTGGATAATCCGGTCGGTAGCTAGAGCAGGGTTGCTGGGACCAAGTTGCTCCCCAAAGGAGGCACCTGCTTTACGCACCAAACCCTGTCCAAGACCGAGCGAAGTAGGCTGTGCTGCGAGAGCACCCGCGGCTGCACTCACAAGCCCAGGTCGGGCATCTTGCCCAGTGGTTGGGAACAACTGCGCCACAACATTGGGCGGACCGCCTCCATGGGTGAGAAGTTGATTCTCGGGCGGTGCTACCCGGGTCTGGACCAGACTCACATCCTGGGCAAGTCCGGGTGGCAATGGCGGAGGAGAAGCCTGGACTCCTGTCAAGTTGGGGCGAACCTCAGGCCATGCAAAGGGGTCGCTGGTGGGTCCTGATGATTCCCCTCCTCCCCTCGTGTGCCTTCCTGCAAAGCATTAAATTTCCCTCATGAGTCCGTTTTGACCGTTTCAGCCGACTGCGGTACGACAAGGCTTTTGTGCTTGAAGTGAAAGAGTGCAGTGTTTTTGCACTCACGGAGCTGGGCGCGAACGTCGCTGTTGTTCCGGAGGTTATTGCGGAGCCAAGCGTTACGGCTAACGCG
>CAJNJA010007899.1:2477-15814 GCA_905231915.1 Symbiodinium necroappetens
ATGTATGTATGAATGAATGTATGAATGAATGCATGTGGATACATACCACGAAAAGGTATGCGCATGTACATCATAGTTGTGCTCTGTCGCGGGGTCCATGGAGAAATCTTTGCCAAGATGCATGTCGTAGACATTCTGCTCTTCGTAAGTAGAGAGGATCTTCCTTGCGCTGTCCAGCTGTCTTTGAGAAGGAACAGGAAGACGGACTTTCCTGGGCTCGCAGGGCTTTGGGGTTTAGGGCTTAGGGTTTAGGGACTTTCCTGGGCGCGCAGGGTTTTAGGGTTTAGGGCTGCTGTTATTAAGGGCCTGGAAGGGAGTAGCGGCTACGGACCAAGCTTAAAATCAAGAGAGAGCTACCTCGTGATCTTCTGCTTCTTCCACCGTGCCTCGTTGAGCCCAGCTATTATATGGGGGTTTCCGAAAATAGGGGGCCCTCCCTAATCTAGTACCCTAAATCGTGGGATCCTTATCATAAGGACCCCAAAATAAGGTACCCCTAATTTTCGGAAAGTCCCGTATAAGAACTTAGGCAATAAGGTTCGGCGTTCGGCCCTGAATCTCCATTAAAACCAAAAGCCCAATGCCTACCTGGACCCCAACGCACCTACCTTTCTAGGGCTCCTTACTATGACTTCTTTATAAGAGTCCTTAACAAGGTACCTTTCTAGGGCTCCTTATTATGATTTCTTTATAAAAGTCCTTACAAAAATACCTTTCTAGGGCTCCTTATTAAGATTTCTTGATAAACGTCCTTAAAAGGGTAGGTTATTTGGGGTTAAAGGTAAAGCCTAACCATTCCGACAACCTCGCAAGCACGACCCCCCACTCCTCTGCGCATCAATGTGACTTATCAGGGTTTACGGTTGCAGTGTGCGGGGTTCACGTTTCACGATTTAGGGCACGGGGAATTTGGGTTTGTAGTTCCAGGTGGATCTGTTGCTGCCCCTTAAAGACACTCAAAAAACATCTTATCAATCTCCTGTCCCTGCGTATGACTCATGGAGAAATCCTTCATCGAGGTACATGGGAACCTGGGTACGTAAGTCAGTGCGAGAGCGCTCTATTCTACCCGGTTTCCATGAAGCTAACGGAGCAACAAGCTCCCTAAGTAAACTGCAAGAGCCGTAACAAAATCTCCAGATGCCCAATGGTGCCATCTACACCCTGACAAGCCGCTAAACCCTAAAGCCCCCACACCCTAAACCCTGAGCCCCAAACCCCGAGCTAGACATGCACCCTGAAGCCAAACACCTAAACCCTAAACCCTAAATGCCCTAAACCCTAAACCCTAAACCCTAAGCCCTAAACCCTAAACCCTAACTTTATCATCCCAAAGAGGCCGTGTTCGGAGCTGCACCATGGCAATTTGCGCCTTATGATTCGAAGTGCACGGGCTGGAGCATCGCTTCTACAGCTTGGGGCTTCGGGGTTTTGCGGGCTTTCTTGGGTTTCTCCGGGCAACAGATAGAGCTTTGAGGGCTTGGGGTTTTATACCTATCTTTCGAATCCTCAAGATGCCACTTCAAGACAAGATACGGCCGGTAAGGTTTTTTAGACCCCCCCCCCCAAACCCAAAACCCTAAACCCTAAACCCGCGCCCCCCCAAAAAAAAGAAAGATGGTAGTAATAAGTACAGGTTACCCACTCAACTCCTCTTAAGCCCCGCGAGCTTCGTAAGATTTCTTGTTGACTGTAGGGTCGGGGCTTCCGGTATTTTACAATCTTTAGATGGGTTTCCAGGGCTATAAAGGGTTTGGAGTTGGGAGTTGTAGGGATTGTAGGATTAAGGTTCCTGTTTAGGGCTTTATAGGGATTAGGGTTCAGACATTTAGGAAATTTAGGACTACCTGGCAGACTTAGTAGAAGACGAATCTAGTAGATATGTAGCTCCAATACGCCAAGAGCCATACAGCGTCCCCAAACCGTAAAACCTTAAACCCAATTCCCTTATACAGAATCCGTTTTAAAATGTTAGGTTTTCGTTGTTTGGCTAGGCTACTCAGCCCTAACAGCAACGGAGCCATAAGGGGGGTTTCCGAAAATAGGGGACCCTAATATAGTACCCTAAATAGTAGGATCCTTCTTATAAGGACCCCAAAATAAGGTACCCCCTAATTTTCGGAAAGTCCCATAAGTTTAGAGAGACCCTAAACCCTAAACCCTAAACCACCCACTAAAGGGGTGTCATTTGAGAAGCCTTGTAC
The DNA here is from genome assembly GCA_905231915.1 of Symbiodinium necroappetens. Lineage (NCBI taxonomy): Eukaryota > Dinophyceae > Suessiales > Symbiodiniaceae > Symbiodinium > Symbiodinium necroappetens. The sequence continues at coordinate 4,682 of CAJNJA010007899.1, forward strand.
TACCCATAGGCTCCTAAGCAGTTCCTTTTTGTGGTTCATAGTTAGAATCCTATAAGGTAATCCCAAAAAGGAAGTACTAAGGAGCCTATGGGTAGAATCAAGGTAAGGAGCCCCCAAAATAGTATTGGTACTTATTTGGGACCCTACATCGTACCTACAAGGGGGCTTTCAAACCCCCAGACTCAGAACAGGTCCTACTTCTAGCGCTTGGGAAGCCGAAATCCCAATCTCTTAAACCCTGAACCCCTAGACCCTAAATCCCAAACCCTACAACACTAAAGCCCTAGACCCTAAACCCCAATCCCGTAAACCCAAAGCCCCCTACACCGGCAAGGCGGCCCGCATGGCCGCATGCCAGCACAGCCAAATCGAGAGTGTCATGAAGGCGAAGGCGACGCCCAGGCCTCGGCGGTGCAGGGTAACACAGGGTTTAGGGTTTAGGGTTTGGGTTTAGGGTTTAGGGTAATATAGGGCTACCCATAGCCCCCTAAGTAGTAAAAGGAACTAGGTAGGGGCCTATGGGTAAGCCGTGCATCCTTGTATCCTCAACTAAACATGAGCCCTTATACCCGAAACCCCAACCAAGTCCTGTACCTTAACCAACCCTAAACCCTTATACTCTAAGCCCTTACAGTTCAAGAATTTACATAGTTGGGCTCGGGGTAATGTAGTGTTTAGGCACTAGGCCTTGGGGGTGGGGAGACAATAACCAGACTAGGCTTCAGAATGGTTCTAGAAGGCTGCGATTATAAGGGTTCTAGAAGGGATCTAGAAGTCCATCAGTCGTCCATAAAGGGAGATACCGAGTATTTCGGGTCGAGTGCTCGTGAGGCACAACAGGTCTAGGGCTCGCAAGAGGGGCCATATATACTACCATTATGGAATGAGGCCCCGAAAACAGAATAAACATGGTCTTTTGGGACCTAAAGCCATAATGTATGTATGTATATATATATATGCACATATTATATATACATGTATATATATATATACATATACATATATATATACACACATATACATATACATATAAATATATATATATACATATGTACATATGTGTAGACCCTGTGGGCCTAGCTAGGGATTAGGATGATTCAGGTGAGAAGGTTTAGGGTTTGTGGGCCTTAGGCTGAAAAGAGAAGGGGGAGTCTGGGTTCAAAAAGGGTTTGGCGGCTCTGGGAATGCTATATGGTTTAAAGTTAGGGGTTGAGGGTTTAGGGGTTTAGGCGGTTTAGGGTTTAAGGTTAGGGGTTGAGGGTTTAGGGTTCGCAGATATCGGGGGCTGGGGTGTATAAGGCGATTAGGACACATTATGATACAAGGAAGTCAGGGTCGGCCCACGAAGAAACGTTCCGCACACGCTAAAGCCGAAACAACCTCATATCCGGTACTGTGAGAAGGATCCAAGGAATCTCCGGTTTAGGGCTTCAGAAAGTTTAGGTTTAGGGCTTAGTGTTTAGGGTTTAGGTACCTGCTTTGGAATCCGAAGCCGGTTAAACCTTCGAGCACCCAAAGCATGCTGATCTCAGGTCCTGCAGACGACTAGCTCAGGGTTTAGGGTTTAGGGCCCAATCCGGATACGCTCCTTCGCTTCCAATCGGATAGCATCCTAAAACCCTAACCTAGGCGCTAAGCCCTATAAGTCGATAAACCCATGCATGCCTGATTCAGAACTCGAGCTTTAGTTTAAGGTTTAGGGTTTGTGACTGTAGGGTTCATGGTTTGGGGTGTCGGGTCGGGAGTTGGAGGCTATGGAGAGCTTATGGGTTTTAGCAGTTCAAGGGCCAATCCCTGAACTTCCCCAGGAAGCTTGGTGCTATGTTTATCAGTACGAGTATAGCTCTTGTTCATTGCTGTGAATTACTAACGACTATCAACAATAATACTGCTACTATCATATTAATAATATTTTGGATAGATATTATTACTAGTAGTGTTACTATTATTATTATTATTGTTATTATTGATTATTGATTATTGGTATTCTTGCAAAATATTCGAAATATCTCGAACTCCGAATCGCCCAAACTTTCAAAACCAACGCCCTGCCGCCAACGCCCCAAGAATCCTGGAAACCCTCACCACACATGCACGTTTACGGTTTATAGGGTTTAGGGTGACAGAACCAGTTTCAAACAATCCCTAATTCAAGCCTAAAGCCTAAAACCTGACACCCTCAACCGTAAACCCCTAAAACCTACTCAACTCTGACGACAAAGAGCTCAGGACATCTCTGGGGCGCAGGCAGTTCAAGTACAAACCCGAGGCGAATGTCGGAGGGCCCGGGAATTTCAGTCCTTCAATGCTGGTTCGGATTAGGGGGACTTTTGGGGATAGAGACCCTCTAAACAAGGTCCCCTTCAAGAGCCCCAAGCAGGGTTAAGAAGGGTCCCTTTCAGCGGTCTCCCTAATACTACCTAGGATTCGATGCCTTCGAGGGTTTGGGGTAGGGTTTTCCTGTTTTAGGCTCCTTTGCTCCTACTGCTCCACTAAGTGCGATCCCTGGACCTGGACAGCAAAATAATGGCCCAAGACCTATAAAAAGGCTACTATTCTACATACTTTTGGGGTCCGGGTACCCCTAAACCCTAAACCATAGGATGTTCAACGCTTCCGGCCTGGTTTAGGGTAGTAAAGCTTCCCAGGGGAGCTTCTGGGCCAGGGATATGTGCTTCCCAGTGAGCGCCCTCACCCCCCCACCCAATCATGCAGGGTTCAGCTTGCATGCCTGGTCCGGTTTAGGGTTTAGGGTTTGGGGGTTTTGGGCCAGTTTTGGGTTTAGGGTTTTGGGTTTAGGGTTTATAGGGTGTCGGGTTTAGTCAGGCCAGAAGGCTCTTGACATATTCTCGGGGATGAGGACGCATGCCCCTGCGGCACTGTAGGGCTTCTCCGGCTAGAGAATGCAAGACCTCCTCGTCGTTGAACGGCTGCATTGGCGTGAGGACACGCTGATTCTGCTTCAGTGCCGCTCTGCAGGGCTCCCGGGATTGAGGGTTTAGGGCTGAAGGGCTCTTGGGTTTCGGCATTTTGGGGGGGCTTTTGTGAGTGTGGAGACAAGAGCTGTCAGGGGATTCAGGTTGTGCAGGGATCGGGGGGCCCGGAATCTAATCAAAAGCCTAAACTCCCACTCGCCGAACACCAAACTGCAAATCCCTGGCCCCAGCTGAAAAAACGATTCCTGAGGGTTTTCAACGGAGAGGTTTCGGGACAGGGGAGGCTTTCACATGCAGGGCCTGCCTTCACCGTCTATCCTTAAACCCTAAACCCTAAACCCTAGGACTAAACCCCAAACCCTAAACTCAAAGCCCGAAGCCCTACACCCTAAGCCCTAAGCCCTATAAACCCTACGCACTAAACCCTTAGCCTAAAGCAGGCTCACCAGCTGCCACGTCTTGCTTGGGGCTTTGGATTCGCTACAGGAGCCTCAACAACGGGGAGGGGTACATGTCAGCGTATAAGTAGATGGAGGAACTAAGGAATCCTAGGAAAGTCAGGAATCCTAAGGAATCCCAAGAAAATCAAGGAATCCCAAGGAATCAAGGAATCCCAAGGAAAGTCAGGAATCCCAAGGAAAGTCAGGAATCCCAAGGAATTAAGGTATCCCAAGGAATTATATAAAGGATCCCAAGGCATTAAGGAATCTTAAGGAAATTAAGGAGCCTTAAGGAAATTAAGGAATCCCGAGGAAGTAAGGAATTTCACGGAATGGCCCCCTGTATTGCAAGGCTTCTAGCAGAACATGCTAAGCCTTGGGAAACAACCGCGACAACCAAAACCCTACGCTCTCTGTAGGTCTCCAACCCTGAATTCTAACACCGTACCTAAACCCCAACCCCTAAACCCAAAACCCTAAAGCCCAAAAGCCCTAAAACCCTTGAAGCCCTGAAGCCCTAAAGCCCTATTTAAACCCCTACAGTCTGATAATGGACACAAACACCTAACGCCGTAAACCCTAAAGCCCAAACTCTCGAACCCTAACCACACCCCATTAAAAAAAAAAACTTTGAGACGACTCTAAACAAGTCCCTAACAGCCCTAACACCCTCAAGACCTAATTCCCTGACATCCCGAACACCGTGCCCCGAAATCCTCGCCCCTAAAAACTCCTGGGTTTAGGGTTCAGGGTTTAGGGTTTTATAGGGTTTAGGGTTTAGGGGTTTAGGGTTTAGGGTCTTGTGCAGCAGACACAGCCGAGCCTGAGCGTGCTTCCACCAAAACGGTGAGCACGTATCCCAGGCTCATGGTCAGGACCTAGTCAAAGTTTAGAGCTTTGAATCAAGAAGCCCAGCTGAATCCGGCCTAACCTGAAGTTCAAGGGTTGAGGGTTTAGGGTTGAGGGTTTAGGGTCTAGGGTTAAGGATTTGGGAGTTGAGGGTTTAGGATTGAGGGTTTAGGGTCAAGCATCACATCCTATAAGCCTTCTGCCTGCTAGTGGCCCTAAGCCCACACACGTTAGTACTGATATTTGCCCGTGTGCTTTTTTCATCTTTCTTATCCGGAGAAGGGCGGGATGGGAGGGTGGGCCGGGGGGCGCGGGGCTGGCGGGGCTGGTTACGACCATGCTACACAAACCAACCCAAAACCCTGCTATTTACAGCATGTCGGCCTCTTTATACAACATGTTGCAGGAGGATGTTTGATGTTCAGCAACACGAGGCGCTGTCACAAGTGCTCATGCCGTTCTGCGAACATGCCCAAAACCCTGCTATTTATAGCAGGTTTTCGCCTCTTTATACAACGTGCATCTCATTGAAGACATCTACAGCTGGGTCTGGCGCTCGCAGTTGGATCCCAAAGCGGACATCGCGGATCACTTGGGGAAAATGTGCTAGAATGAGTACCGCAATGAAGTTTGAGTCCGGGGATTGCTGAAGCAGGGATCCCTCCACTTCAGCCACACGCACGAAGTCATGTAATTAATAAGTCACAGCACTTGCCGTGTATGCCCCAAAGCAAGCAGCCCTCATCCCTGACCTGGCCGAAACCCCACAAGCCCCAACAAAACGAATTACAAGACTGAAACCCCCAAATGTAAGTCAATTACAAGACTGAAGCCCCCAAGTGTAAGTGCTGGTAACCGTTCTATCTAAGCAACTGGGGCCCATAGGCTAGATTCGGAGCTTAGCTGCCTCAGGGTCTCGGGCTTAGGGTATAAAGGCCCTTATAAGAAATTTACGATACGACAAGATAGTCTTGCCAATTGCTGAGACCTCCATATTGCATGGTGCGTTCAGGGCTTTCGCTATGAAAGTTACAGGGCTTGCATCGCTTCGCTCTCTGCCGGAACCACTCAGTACTCGTTTTAGAGCTGTAGTTGTTCTTGAGGTGGATTCTGGCATTCTACGAGTTCAGGTTACAGGCAGGATGTAGGGGTTGAGCTAGGAGGCTTGCGCTTTGGGTTTGCAGCCGGCGGGTGTAAAATCCTAAACCCAGCACCTTCAAACCTCCTCGCTGAAGCACGCAGTCGAGGGCCCCGCCGGCACATAAACTTTGAGCTTACTCACGGACACGGACGCCAAGTCGGCAACGTCCTCTCCTGAGATTCTTCGGGGATTTCCAGAACGGTTAGGGCTCGGTCATCGTTGACATGCAGTGCCTGCTGCGCGCTATGATCCACCACGTTCATAACTGTCGACGCAGAACACGCACACACGGAACAAACACCCACAAACTCGTCCATAAACCTGCAGATTTTCAGGACGAAACAGTTGCTTCCCGGGCTTTGACATTAGTCTGGGAGTACACGCACCTATATAGATTCGTCCCGAAACTAGGAACCATCAAAAGCAACGAACTCACGAAGCCGCAGAGCAGAAACCAGAAACAACACAGCCTCAACTCCAAATAAATGCTTTACGCTTCAAAACTCCAAGCCAGGAGCCTAAACCTGTCCTTATTTGCCAAGCTCCCGAGCATCAGAACTTTGTGACCTTTTCGTGAACACTACCCCGAAAAGTTTAATAGGTTCGGGCTCAGCTACCAAAAAAATCAGCTTGGGCCACAACCCCAACCCCCTAACTACAGCCTCCCCATAGACTCATCTTTGCTAAGGGTCCTTAGAGAACCGTTATAATGGCCTGAATAGGTTACACGTTCTATNNATAGAACGTGTAACCTATTCAGGCCAAGATTTTCTCCTCGGGGTTCCGTGTTATACTGTTTTCTATAACAAAGCCCAAACCCTGCTCTAGCTACTTAAGGCCAACATTAGTGTCTGGGGTTCCCTAGTCTAACCATTCAAAGTCCTTCTTAACCCTAAACACTACATTCCGTAAATGCCCTGTTCTAACTATTCAAGGCCCTTAAACCCTAAACCCTAAACGCAAAAAACAAACCCTAAACTTTCAGTTTGGGCCGGAGATTCGGAACATCCCGAATCGCTTGATCTCGTTGGCCCGTCCCGCGGTGAATCGAGCCCATCGCCTTGGCTCGGGGTGCGTTTTGCTGGCAAGGGCCGTACTCGGAGGTTCATGGGTAATGTAGGGGCCTTAGCAACTAAGGCTTAGTAATTAGAGTAGGGTTGGGGTATATTATACTCTAACTACGATAAATGGAGGTTCATGGGTAATGTAGGCACCTTACTAACTAGAAAAGGGTTTTGTGGTATTTTATGCTATAACTACGATAAGGAGTGTCCGACATAGTCTAGGGAAGAAGTAAGGCCCCCTATATTGGCTATAACAAGTTGGGGTTTGAAGTAGGGCAGCTATACTATAGCTACAACCCGTATCGCGGGACTTATGATCCAATTTCAAACTACCCATCAACCTCCAAGTGGCACAGGAAGGCAGCAGAACCGAAAAACACAAACCCTGGAAACCGATCGGAGAAGGGTTCTTTCCTCCAACAACCGAGGCTCTACTCCCCCACGATGGTAACTCATGATGGTTTACGGTTTAAGGCATTGCTGCGCCTGCCCCATCGCGGGATCGAAAGCTTCTAAGCGTCGGTTGCAGTGAACAGGCTCTTCTTCAGTGAGGGGTTTTCGAGGCAGCTAGAGTTCGGGATGCTCCTTCCCCCTGTATTTAGAACGCTTTGAGAGCCCTTTTAGTTTAGGGTTCAGGGTTTTGGGGTTTAGGGTTTAGGGATTGTAGAACCTTTTACAGGAACCCGAGCAATACCCTCACTGTAGTTGGGCTACTGAGCAGCTATGGTCCCGAAGACCTATTATGCCTGTCGACATGCCGTTCACCTCAAAGCCTCAACCTGAGCAAGCCCTAAACCCTAAACCCTGAGCCCAACAAACTCCGAGGCGAAAATCCTTGTAAACCCCCTAAACCCCCAAAACCATAAACCCTGAAACCCTAAACCTACGGCCCTAAATCCCAAACCCCAAAGCCCTAAGACACGCTGTAAGCTTGGAACTCTACGCACGAAGATCTTGCCGAAAAACCACAAAGGTTAAGTATGTTTAGGGTTTATAGGTTTTAGGGTTTAGGGTTTAGGGTTTATATGGTTTAGGGCTTTTGGGGTTTACGGTTCCAAGTCTCCGCAAGCCAACAGCTTCCTGCCCTCTCAGGTCGTACCCCTAAAGGCAAAGCAGCCGGCCAACTGAATCGACAAAGGCCGCAAACCCAGGGGCTACAACCCTAAATCCTAAACCCTATCAAATCAAAAAGTCTCAAATCTGCAGCCCTAAACCTAAGCAAACAACACCACCCCCCCCTTCCAAAAAGACACACCCACACACAACAATGTGGGGTGGGGATTGAAGTCAAAGTTGCATTTTTTTATCACGGAAGGGGACAGGGGACATGTAGCTGCTACGAGTCAGCCCAGGAGCTGACCCTGGTCGAACTTGTAGTTGGTACGATTGTAGCCTCGGTTTAGGCGTTGAGATGTAGCCCTAACCGCCCAGGTACCTACTATATAGGGCCCTAGGGGCTCTAGTACCCTATATAGTAGGTACCTGGGAGGTTAGGGTAGGGTCTGGGACTGAGTTTAGGGTGTGGCGTGTAAACCCTGCGATTCAAGGTCCAGGACGCGAGGTTTGGGGACAAGTTTGGGTTTAGGGTTTAGGGTTTAGGGTTTAGGGTTTAGGGCTTCAATGTTCAGAGCACTCGGGTTTGGGATTGAGGGTTTCGGGTTTTGGGATGTCGAAATTCGGGATGAGGGCGCAGGGCCTGGGCAGGATTGTGTAGATCTCTTTAGAGCCTGGGCCAAGCAGTCAGAAAGCCACGGCTGATGAAGCATTCTAGGACTTCCAGGGCTTTGGGGTTGTGGGGCCTTGGGGTTTGAAAACCCTAAGCCCTACCTAAACCCTAAACCCTAAACCCTAAACCCTAGACCCTAAACTAACGGTTATGGTTTAGGGCTTTGTGGGGTTTTCGGGTTTCACCTGATGGGGGCTCCTTGAGCCTTCTCTAAGTGCCCACGTGCCTACACAATACATACTTTGGCCCTGAGCTACCATATTAGGGACTACTTTAAGGCCAAAGTATATACGAAAAGTACACGGACCCACAGGGCTTTAGATTCACAAACACCAAGAAGGAAAGAAGCCCGATTGTTTCGGAAGCCGAAGCCTAAAGTGAAACCCCCAACAGCTAAACCCCAAGCCTTGACCCCAAGAAGAGCGGCGAGATGCCCTTACCAGATGAGGAAAACCGGGCCGCTTACAACAACATGACAGATTCTCAACCCCCACTCAAACCCCCGAAGCTAGACATTCCACGGCCCTACACCAACTGAACGTACAGGGATTGCAGAAAAAAACAAGACACAACTCCGTCTTGCCATGCGAAGGCGTGCGTGGGAAGTATGGAGTACAAAGTTTATATTGACCCCGAGTTAGCAGCCACGGGCTGCCATTAAGATCATTGGAACTTTGGCGAAGCACCAAACCCAACCCTAAACCCTAAAGGCCCTAAACCCTAAACCCTAAACCGAACACTAATTAAAACCCCTCAGCCCTGAACCCGGATGCCCCAATCCCCCCAAAACTTGGGCCCGCAGCTCGAGAGGCGGAAACAGGCCAGAACGACTTGAGCCCTGACTCATAAACTCTGAGTCATCTTGGGGGTTTTAGGGTCTAGGGTTTAGGGCCTTTAGGGTTTAGGGTTTCGGGTTCAGGGCCTTCAGGGTTTAGGGTTTAGGGTCTTTAGGGTCTAGGGTTTCGGGTTTAGGGCCTTTAGGGTCTAGGGTTTAGGGTTTAGGGTCCTGAATCATCCTTGGTGTTCACGAGGGGGCAGTAGTACCCGAAGCTGCAAAGGTGCACTAGAGTACTGAGTCTAGGAAAGCTAGACCTGCAGCCTTATTAACCGTCGCTCGGGTGCCGCCAGGTAGCCGAAGCCAAACAGGCCCGCCTGTCTCACCAAGGTTCCTCCTCCCAGCATGGCGCCTCAGCAACTCTGGGAGAGAGCGCGCCCCAAATCCTGGATCCCCCTCCTCCCCCCGGAAAACCCACAGCTCCTAAGGACATACAAAGACATCGTCAGAAGAAGCCCAGGGGCGCTCTTCGAATTGAAGTGTGCACGGGTTTAGGGGTTTAGGGTTTGCTTTAGAGGTGGCCAGAGATTCAGCAATTGCAAAGGCCAGCTTTTCGGGATTCCCTTGGTAGGGTTAGACAACTATAAGGCTCAACACTAGAAAATTACAGGCTTACGGTTTGGGGCTTAGGGTTTACGGTTTCGGGCTTTGGGTTTAGGGTTACGCTGCAGGTTTATAGGGTTGAGGAATTCAGGGTAAGAGTTTAGGACTACTGACGAATGTAGACTAGATTGTAGACCTCTGATTAGAAAACCCGTCTTTCCTGATAAGGAATATAATGGAGGTCCATAAATGATTAGGGCCATTCAAGAAGAAAGGATGCTGATTAATCTGATACATTTCTGATGGAATTCTGATTGACCTGAAATGTATCTACTGCGTAGAGCCCATGAGAATCCAGCCCTGCTGAAGCCCGAATAAAGACCTCAAAGCCCTAGTTTGGGTTTAGGGCCTTAGGGTTCAGGATTTAGGGCTCAGTGCTCAGAAGTTTGGGATCAGGATTTTGGGGTTCAGGATGTTACGGTTTTGGCTTAGGGTTTTGGGGTTTTGGATGTTGTTGGGTTTAGGGTTTGGGCCTTAGGCCTGGCATAATGTAGGGGCCGTTCTAATTGGAACAGGGTTTTGGAGGTTTTTTCAGCTGTACTTTAGGGTTTAAGATTTAGGGTCTAGGGACTTATAAATAATATAAGCAACTCCCGAAATAGTATTGGTAATTATTGGGGCCCCTATGTTAAACATTCAGCGGCCGTGTGACCCAGTCGTCGGGTGAAGCCAGCGCCGGCCTGGCGAGTTGGCTTTGAAGGCGTCCAGGGCCTTTGGGTTAGGGTTTAGGGGTTAGGGTTTAGGGTTCCCTAAACCCTAAACCCCTAAACCCTAAACCCATTTAAATACGGCCTACGGCTTAGGGTTTGGGCTTCAGGGCCTTTGGGTTTAGATCGTCCAGGACTTGTGAGGAGGCCTTGCATAGTTTTTGTTTTCCTGGTCTTCTATGAGTGTTCTGGGAGCTTAATCTAGGGGCCTTAATAATTAGAGTAGCGATTTGGGCACCTTTATAAGGAACCTTAAGGAGTAATATAGGCCCCTACATTATCGGTTTTGTCTGGTGTTGCAAGGAGCGGGTTCGAGGAACATTTTACTGAAGTTATGTGGGGCAACCCTGGACCCGTACGAAATAGATTTTAAGGCTTACGGTTTGGGCTTTAGGGTTCCTTTCTAAATGGGAGTTAGGATTCGGGGGACCCTTGGGATTCTTGGGATATAGATCCGCTCGATAAGGTCCCTTCAGAAGGATCCCCTTCAAAAGGTCTCCCTAATTACTACCTAGGGCTTTAAGTCCCACGGCTTACCGGTTTTGTGATTTATGTCGATGCTTTGTGGCTTGAGGCCTCGGCATTTGAACAGCTTCGTCCCGTGTGTGGCTCAGGGTGGCTTATGGATAAAAAACGACATAGCCTAGCATAACCCTGAACCCTAAGCCCTAAACCTAAACCCTACATACCCGAAAGTGTTTTGGGTTTAGGGTTCGAGGCTGATCCTCTGGCCCCCGAGTTGACTTCCAGTTTAATGTAGGTGCCTTGATAAGTAGAATAGGGTTTGGAGGTATGTTTTACCATAATTATAATAAGGAACCTCCAGAATAGT
>CAJNJA010007900.1:0-15814 GCA_905231915.1 Symbiodinium necroappetens
CCCCCCCCCCCCCCCCCCCTGAAAAAAAGGAATTGAGCCGATGATAGCACTGCGGTTGGTACCGTGAACCAGCAATTTTCGCAGTAGTTGGCCTCATATCTTTGTGAGCGGGGTTGATACGGGGTAAAGGCTACCCAAGGCGTGCCTTGCGGTACTCCATGGAAAGGTGTATCGCCAGGTCAGCTTGCCTCTGCACCTTTGTCAGCTCCTTCTGGTCCTGCAGGTGTGAAATTGGGGGGTTTCACCGCAAACTTGGCTTTTAAGCCTGCCTAACCCAAACCCTAAACCGCTCTTGATTTAGGTTCCCCTTTCAGGCACATGTTACAACCAGGTGGACTCGCTCAAGTTCTAGCACAAACGCTCCCACAACCAAACAAACAGGAACCCCAAAACACCCCAAAGAAGCTCCAGAAGAGCACCCTGCAGACTCAAATTCCTGTAACGACCGGCTATACTAGCTGCCACAAAAAACACGATCTACCCAAGCCTCAAAATCCTAAACCAAATCAACCTAAAACTTAAGCCCGCAGCTCTGAACCCATAGGTCTTAAACCCCAAACCTGAAGCCCTGAAACCGAACCCCCTTCTGTATCCTGCTTAACCCCAAGCCCCCAACCCCCATGAAACCCTTATACAGCCCTTATATCACCTATAAAACCCCAAACCGCAGAAAAAAAAAAGAAACAAGGCCCGCCAGGCCTCCGGTGCTCGCGTTGCCAGTTCAGCCTTGAGCTTCGCCACTTGCTCGGTCAAGAGCTTCTTCTCTTCCTCCGGGTTTCGTTTTATTTTCGGGTTTTTGTACGGTTTCAATTTTAACTACGAATCGGAGATTTAGGATTCGGAGTTTCATTCCAAGCCTCGCCTCGACACAACTCCTCAACCGCAGCGCCTTCCAAAACCGCCTCTAGCCATGCTTCAAACAGCCCATAGGCTCTGAGCCCCAAACTTGCAAAAATGAACGAGATGCACAGACCCAACAATAATTATTACCATCATTGTCGTTATAACTATAACAATTATATGATTAACAATAATCATAACTCATGTTTTTTGGTTGTTATTCTTAACTAATAGTAATCACTACGAAAAAGTCGGCCTCCAGTTTGTCGACGCGCTTCATCTGCAGCCTTGGCAGCGTCGAAGGCTTCGGGTTTCCGGGCTTCGTCCCTTTATAGGGTACTATAGGGTTCTATTATAAGGGGCGGGGTTTGGATCTGGGCGGGGTCTAGGCTTTTTGGCGGTTTTACCCGACCTGGAAGAATGGGTTGCAGCAGGATGCATCTTCCATTGCAGCGTGGCTGCCGCGATGTGGAGCAACTCCCTTTCTGAGGGTGCTGCTGCTTCAATGTGTCATTGGCTTGAAGCTTCCTCTCCTGTCCGGGATTCATAGCGGAAGGGCGCCGGGCACAGGAATGTGCAAGCTCTGCATCGAACGAAGGAACCAACCAAAGCAGGTTGCAGATTGATGGCAAACCGCACTGAGTCAGTGATGACTCTGAGATGATCCGAGCATCATAGCACATGCCAGGCAGTGTCCCACCATAAAAGCACACAGTCGGAGCATGCTCCCAGGTGCAACGCCTGCTCCTTGGCTTGAAGCTCCATGTTGTCGCGAACCTGCAATGCATTCAGACCCTCTTGCCGCTGTAAGTAGCGATGCGAGGCAGGATCCGTGCGGTTCGTCAGACTTGGAAAATAATTCTCGCCCAACGGTGCACGGTGGTGATCAGGATCCTTCCAATTCTTGGGGTGCATCCTTTTTGCCTTGATCTAACCGCATTGGACTCTCAGCGGAATCTGCAACTGCTGCTACATTACTCCTGCCACTACAATTACCATTGTTCCCGGTATCCTCCGGCGGCAGTGCATCTTTGCACTCTCTCAGTTTACTAACATCTCAATGTCATGGAACGATGCTCATCGGCGCTGCCTTGGTGATCGCCTGCGTCTTGCCGCGCTCCTCCTGGAGTGTGGCCTTCAAGGCCGCACGACCAACCAGACATTCTAGACACACTATTAATCAATGTTGTTATTTGTGTTGAATTCATGTTTTTGTTGTTGGTTTTATTATATTATTATTGTATTATTATACTGTGCGCAAGCCATCCTGCCCTGACTGCAACAAAGTTGGATCGATTGCTGCCTCCAGCTGCGTGAACTTCTTCTGGAGTTCGGAGTGTTGTGAGCCCTCGGACGTGCACGCGGGTTTAGGGTGGAGGGGTTTAGGACAGCAACAGTCCTGGGTCCACTACACGATATTTTTTCTTATAAGGAACCCTCCAGATAGTGTAGGTAATTAGATTTTGGCCCCAAAATTAGTCTTACATGCCGTAATGACCATCGTTTGCATCGGGGCGCCTTGTCCTTGGCTTCCTTTGCAGAGTCCTCTTGCGCCTCTCAGACGTGAGCAGCAGCAGAGATTGCTCCAAAATGAGGGAGGGCATCGGGTTTTAGGGTTTCGGGCTTAAGGATCTGGAAGGACCATGTCCATTTTTCAAACTGCTGAGGCAACTGGTGCAATTCGTGCCTTAGCCATGGCTTGGGTCTTGCTCCGCTCATCTTCCAGTTGCTTTTTTTCCGCATCCAACTTCGCCTGAATCTGTGTAGGTGACCATCGCTGCTAGGAATGGCACGCACTGAGCCTAATGTTTTCGCACAAGCCGTCTGAGGCAACTACGGTCAGCTCATCGATTTTCTTGGTGTGCAACCTGAGACTTGCAGAGGCAGGACTTAGCTCTGGTGGGTGCGACGCATGCCCTGCACCTGCACCAGACCAGAGTAACCACGGACATTGATTGCCTGAGGGCCAAACGCCTTGAGGCCTTCACTTTGCTTGGCGCGTTTTTCCTGCAGCAAATCACATCATCAGGTTCCACGGCTGGTGCAGCAGAGAGTCAAGAAGGTGGGGCAAACTTCTATCGCCTGCTCTAGGCAATGTGTGGCTGGCATCCGAATCTGCTTCTCCAAGCTTGAATGCCTGCTCCTTGGCTTCTTTGGCCAAATCGTCACGCGCCTGCAATTGGGATGCAAAGCGGATCGCAAATGGAAGCCAGGAGTTTGATCGCGACCAGGGCGTCCATTTTCTGCGTCCATTTTCTGATAGTGTCATGCCGTGCTCTGATTTGATTGCTGCACGGAGATATGATGTCGATTGACAGCTATCAAAGAATTCCCCACTGCTGCTGCTGCCAACGAATTTGCCACGGAAGGGTAGCATCAGCACGAGAGGACTACAAGGGCTGTCAATTATTCTCCTTCCCACTGTGCACGTCCAAACAGATCTTTGACTTGCTGTTCTGGCGTTTATTCGGCTCTGGCTACGGCATGTTGATCACAATGATCGAAACGTTCATTGAAGTTGTCACTGGAGGCTGGTCATGCTTCATCAAAACTGTTGCATCATCATCATCATCATCACCATCACCGGCATCCATTCCGATTCTGTCTGCATGGTGTTGCCTTGGTCAGGCTCTGGACCTTGCCGCGCTCCTCCTGCAGCGTAGCCTGTGCAGCTGACTTCATACAACGTCAAAGTGTCCTGTAACGTAGCCCCGTTAATTGGTACACGTTGTATCAGCAGCCTGTAGTCTGGGGATAGTCTCAGGCTTCCTACAATAAGCCTCGAGTCGGAACAAGCCTAGGTTCGCAACAGCAGTGGTGTGTCTTGAGACTACATCGAGGTTGTTTAAACCATGCTCACGTGTAACTGTGCCCGCGTTCCATCTGGAGCGCTCTCGAAAGCTGCGGCCTCGAGCTGAGTGACCTTTTTGTTCAGCTCGGACTGCTGCGTGCCCTAGGAGGCAAGAGCACAAGCTGCCAGCCCCATCCCAATCAGTTGGAACACTAGCAGACGCATGATCCAACAATACATTTGCATCGCCATAGGCAGACATGTGACATGTTGTCCCAGTGTAAGCTCCCGTCGGCTTCTTGTGCTTGTTGTTCCTGTCGGAGACTTGAAGACGGGAACCAGAACACTCCGGGAGCATCGTAATGAGTCTCCACACAGCGCAGGGCTTGGCGGCTAACTGCATCAGGAACGAGATGGGTCACTGTCTTGCAGAATGTTGTAATTAGTTGTTTCCTGACAGAAGCCAGTCAGATGCCTTCTGCTTCTTTTCTTTGTCGAGCTCTTCCTGTGCCTGCGAGGAAGCACAGGGGAGCATATTTGCTTCATGTACCGGCGCAGGGGGTAGCAATCATCAACCAGCTCTCAAAATCACACAACACCGAAATCCCCACTGCTAACCTGGATTGCTTGGTCTCCGTCATTGCTGCTTGGATTGGTGGCGGTACAATAGCCCGGGTGCACGCACTTGCCTTTTTGGCGGCCTCTTCTGCACGCTGGTCCTGGCACTTGGAGCAGCTATGTACATGTTACCAAAGCACCTCGGTGCCATGAGACTGAGTCGCATGCATCAGACGGCTTGTCTTGCAGGAGACAGTCACACTAGAAATGCAGAACTTACCCGGAAACGACAATCTGGAGACGACATCTGAACGGCTGCAAGCAAGGATCCTTAAGCTCCTGCACTGCACCTAATCCATAAACCCCGACAGCACGGCGCAAAATTCTAGCCAAGACGTTCACCAGAAAGCCCATGCCCCCTACCCCAAAGCTGCAAAATCCACATTGACACCCGTGGACCTTCTCTTTCATCTCCTTTTCTAAAGACTCGCGCGCCTCACCACGTGGTTTCAGGTGCGGTATAAAAGGCCTTTGGGACAAATCCGGAGGCGCTTCACGGTCTAGATTGCTTTTTCGGGTGCTGTGTGGAGCGGCGTTGAAGCTGCTTTGGTGGTTCTCGGCTCTTCGTCGGTGGCCATGACTTTAGCGCTGGCCTTGTAATATAGATTATATGACCCTCTCGTTGCTAGCACCTCTATCAGCTCTCTGGCGAGGCTTTCTTCACACACTTGACGAAGCTGAGTTGAATTTGATGTTTCCACGGTTGCTGTGATACACACAGGACCGGGTTGGCCGGGAGCCATCCTGCTGTGTAAAAAGCACGCCAGACCCAGGAAGACTGGCGGACGAAGTTCCACGGCATCATGTCGTCATCGTAGGCACACTAAGAATACCCGCCGGATCATCCGCTTTTTCTGACAGCTCGGTGGGGACAGCTGCCCAGACAGCTACAGGCTAGTGGTGAAAACTATGCTGGAATGCACCCAACCCTAACCCCTGGAAGCCTGAAACCGCCCCAAGCCCTGATAGGCGTTCTCACGGAACAACCTTGCAAGTTGCTGAGGCTACTGTAGCTGCTTTCAAGCCAGAGCAGCAACGCGAGCCTTGCTCAGCAGCTCGTTTTTGCTTCGCTCGTCGCTCAATGTTTTCTGCTCTGCTTCGATCTGAACCTGCGAATTGCAGTCTGACCCGGTTTTGCGTCGATTGCTTGAGGGGCTCCGGGTTCCTACCAAACAGCGCAGCTCAGGGCATCCGTGCCTTTCGCGCTTCAGCCTCTGCCTCTCGCTGCTTCGTGGTCTCCTGCATGTAGCCGGTGCTCCAGTGCCCAACCCCTAGAAGCTAAATCAACCGCTGCCTTTGGATCGAGCCAGGACTATGGTGATAGTGAGGCCGGTGATGGCGGTAATATAGTCTTGCTGCTGTTCTCAATGAATTGCCAGTTAACCTTCTCGTCGAACTGGCTGCGCCAACTTGTCGGTGCAAGCCGATCATCCCTGCTTGACATGACATCTCGAAAACATGACACTACTGCTGAGAATGCTGCTGTTGCTGCGATGCCACCACCAACAACAACGACAGCTACGTTTCAGACAAGGTATGCTACTGCTACCACCACTCCTACGAACATGTTCACTACCCTTGCTGCTGCTGTTACATTTACCACTACTGTTGCCTGTGCACCACGACAAGTGGGCCATAATCTGGAAAGCATGATAAACAGCACATGCAATGATGCTTCAACCACTAGCTTGCGATAGTGGCATGAAGCAACAGGAATCGCAATGACTGGTAAACATATGTAGTGGAAAGCATAGTTATGGCCCAGCAGCAGTGATGGTCATTCATCGCCAGTCTAACAGCGACAGCAGGATTATGGTGACAATCTGCACAACCAAATTTCTGAAAGTTGGGACGACGCGAACATCGTACAAAAACTGCACTTCTATCGTAACCAACCACGGCAAGAAACATGTCAATCACAAGGCTGCGGGTGCCAGCCGGGCCCAAGTGAGCCTACGCTTCAAACAAACCGCTTGAACCACAAAACTCGAAGAAGAACAAAACTTCCAAGAATGTGAGAGTCAGAAGCCACTTACAGCAAACGTGACTGTCATGAAGGGACGGCTGTACTAAGAATGAGCATTAGCCCCCAAATAAAGCCGAACGTCTTCGCTCCTTGGCCTCACTCTGCGCACGATCTCTTTCTTCTTCGATCTTGCGGATCTGAGCCTTCTGCTCCTGATGGGGTAGAACGAGGCTGTTGATCAGCGGACCCGACACGGAACCATCATTTAGAATCCGCTGCCCCTTTTGAGGGTCCAGGGGGCCGGGGAGTAACTCTGGACATCTGAGGAGCTCTAAACGGC
Source organism: Symbiodinium necroappetens (assembly GCA_905231915.1). Classification (NCBI taxonomy): domain Eukaryota; class Dinophyceae; order Suessiales; family Symbiodiniaceae; genus Symbiodinium; species Symbiodinium necroappetens. The sequence goes on from CAJNJA010007900.1 coordinate 6,556, forward strand.
GGAAGGATGCTCCCGGCTCTGTGCATTAAGGCTTGAGCTCCTCTTGAGGCTTGGATTTGTTCTGGTGAAGCTTGGGAGCATCGAACTAAGGTTGTGGTTCCAGACAGTTTAGGGTTCTCAAATGCCTAGTATGACTGTAGGCAACGATAGGATAGAACGCTACGCTGTTGGAATGATGATCACATTCATGCCGGCTTTGTTGCAATATTGTGATGGTGAGTCATCCGCATTGTAGAAACGATGCTTTATTGCTAGTGTGCACTGTGCGGCTCTGATGATTGGCGTTATTCTCCTATCTATTCTTAAGGTCGAGTTCACGCCTGTCGGTCCTAAAGTTCAATGCTTCGCTCTTTGTGATCCTGGGCTTCGGATTAAACAATAAGTCATTCTCGTTTCTTGTTTTATCTGTACAACTGGAGCCACATCGGCAGTCCTCGAAGAGGCCGGTATACTTCTCCTCTTGATCTTTCAGCTTTTTGTCCTTCAGCCGTCGGGGCTCTATGCACAGATCCTTGACCAAGACATTGGAGCCTCCCGGAAGAAGAATTGCTCTGCAAGGTTCCTCTCTTGAAAACGATACTCTTTCCAAGACGAGCGCAAAGAATGACCAAACTCATCTTGAAGTTCTGCGGTCCGCCACATGTGACACGACCCCAAGTAGCGAAAGCTGCTGCGGTCAAAGCAATGTAACCAAAGCCACCGAGGCATGATGGGCTGCGTAAACACTGATCAAGCCTAACACCCTCCACCCAATCGGCAACAGAGAACCGACGCTAGCATCCAAGCCCACAGGCCAGGGCAACAGATAGTGTCCAGCTGCTTCTCGCGCTCGTTGGCCAGCTGCATTTCCTTTCTCTCTTCCTGTGACCTTCACTGCTGGCCGAAACCCGTACAACCCCCCAGCTAGCAGCTAGCTGCTCTTCGACTGTTCAGATGAGGACGCAGCTCACGGAGGAGCTGACTGATGGAGTTCTTCATGGAGAGATTCTGGTCCACAAGCTCCTAGCAAAGTCTGCTTCCAGGTCAGTAAAGTGGCTCCGTGTGATGGATCCGAAACAACAATGACAAGGACTACTGCTGGCGGCGACGTTCGTCCTGCACAGTGCGGAAGGCTCTTCTGTTCTCCTCCCGGGCCTCAGGCTCTAGCAGACTCTAGCGCAAGGTTTGGTATCACGGTCTCCTTGTTTCAGGCGGCTCCAAGTTGAAGCTTCCTCGATCTCAGAGGGGCTGGCGGCAATTCATTGGAACCCTGAACCCTACCCTACTATCACCCAAGGCCTCCATCGTCACCTCGGATGCAGGAAGGGAGCCAGTCAGCCTCGGTATGCAGAGCAGGCCTCACTCTGGAGGCGGCTGATGATATGAAAATGTTACGCAGAATACGTGACCGCTTGTGCATGCCATTTTCGTGCGCGCCTTCGAGATGCAGCTACATAGTTGCGACATGTTCCAACTATTCGGTCATTGCTGTTGACCAAAGCGAAAGTTGATGGAGTAGTAGCCAACAGCGGCAGCGGCGGCAGCAGCCGCACTCGTCATCATGTTCTCACCATATCACCTCACCGTCATCAGCATCAGCAGCAGTATCACAGTCATCGTCGTCATCACAGGCATGCATACAGCACACAGCTGCAGGGTGAGTGCCGAGCTTACGGTTCTCGTGAAGAAGAACTGCCAGCTGATGGGCAGCATCACGCGCCTGGGCACAAATGACAAAGACTGACCGATGTGACTGATGCGAACAAGCAGTATCGTGTTTTGTTGCAGCAACGCCATACACACTGAGCAGGAACTAGCATGTCGAAACTCAAAAACCCTCCTCTTAGAAAACTCTTCGTCCACGTCCGCAGCTTTATGAGAAGCATCCTTGGTCAGCCACATAATCTTCCACGAGCTTCTTCGAGTCCGCAGCCTTCGTTGCGCGGGCCTGGTCGACCACGGGGTGGCGAGCTTCCGCAGAGTGGCTCTCATCCCTATGCTCCTGAAAGCACAAGCCTTCCTGCATCAAATAGTGTAAGTCGACATCTCTATGTAAAACCCGAAATCCCAAACGCCGTAGACCACATCCCCAGCCCTTGAGTTGCAAAGCCGGCCAAAGCTTCAGTTTGCAATCTGGTTGTTGGTAGTTTCAGGGTTTTCGGCTGCGGGGCAATGAGATGCGCCCCAGCGGCACCCCTCTGCCCAACCAGCCACCGGACAACACGGACACGCAAAACCGATTGCACGATTGCGAAAATCCACCCATCTGACGCTGAATGCCTCGATCCCCTTGAATCCTCAATCATGTGGGCAAACTCCAAAAACTTTCGACCATACACTACACATACCTGTTGAACACTCAGCCTTGAACAACAAGCCTCCGACTCGTAAAACACGAGCCCGAGGCCTCGGAGTCGTTCTTTTGGGCCTCCAGCTCTTTCACCTGAAGCATGGAGTGGGAATCCCTGGCAGCTTGAAGTAGGGCCTAAGGTTTAAGGTAGGTAAAGGACGAGGTGGTCTACAAACCACCTTTGGGGATGCGTTTGAAGGCAACTTCGATGGGTTCCGGGTCGTCTCTTGCGATTCAGGGTCACAGTTTTGCCCCGGTGCCACCACACTCAAAAGCCACAAGGGTCATAACACTAGTCATAATAACAACAAATAGAAATCTTAATCAGCGTAAGCGCAACTTCCACGTGAGACCCCAGGCTTCCAAGGCCGGCCGGAGTCCTTGAAGTTTGAGTTTTGTCGTTTCAGAAAGTCAAGGGGACCCCGGTGTTTCATGTAGGCTAAACGACAAACTAATCTGAATAGGACTTTCATTGCAACTGCCGCTGTGTGGGGCCTCTGGCTTTCAGAACAAGTTTAAGTGAGTTCTAGTCTCTCAACACTGTTTTGCGATCCAAGCCCTCCTTCGGCTTGAACGAACTAGAGTCTCGAGTAGGCAATATACCTACAAACTCATAGACAAGGATCCTCCTATACGTCCCATCCCTTCTTACTAGTATTGGCGAGACGTTTTGCATCTGAAAATGCTTTGGCCAGGTTAAGTAGACTGGATCAACGCATGCACATACATGAAATCAAACCATTTTTGCAGCAACACTCCAAAACCTTGAAGAATCTAACTTTCGAACCCCCTACCCTGAATCCCAAGCCCTAACTCTTACTCGAACAGCCCCCCTTTGCCCCATGCTTAGGGGTTCAGGGTTTTGGGGTTTAGAGCTTAAGGTCTTAGGCTTTAGGCTTTGCGGCCGGCGGGCTCTCGCCAGAAGATCCTCGTTCTGCTTTGTCAACAGAGCCGCGCGGCTCTTGAAGCGACCGATCTCCTGCTTTTGGCCTCGGGTGAAGCAGGCAGTTTATGAAATTATACTTCTGAGGCTAGGGTTTTGGGTTTAGGGTTTAGGGTTTAGGGACTTCTAAGGTGTATTCGTGTATTCCCTGATGAAGGTATGTTGGAGTCTCGTGGCCTCGTCTTTACGATCCAAACGTAGCTTTTTTGATCCGTCAACCTGCTAGCTACAACCCCTGAATCCTCAACCCCGAACTCCTCGAACTCCGGTCATAACCCAAAGCCCCTGAGTGAACGTGCAATCGCTGTCAGGTTTCTGGTTTCGGCCATTGAGTTTGCCGGAGCCATCTGGAGCCACGGTTCTTTCAAGCTGTTTCAGCCTGCAGGTGTCAACACCTAAACCCGAAAAGCCCTGAAGCCGCTAAACCCTGAAACACAGAACTGCCAAAACCCAAAGCCGTCATCTCTTACCCGAAACCACTAACCCCAATCCAAAGCTGCTATCTTTCCTGACATGCCCCAATACAGGGCTTCCTCCTTGTGTCTTCATACGATAACCATAGTACACTCTGCCCCCAAGCTCGAGTCAAGCCCACTTCTAAAGACCCCTATGCTAAATTCACGATCTGTGATACAAACCTTAAGCCCAAAACCCTAACCCTAAAATCTCGTAACTCTTAACCCTAAAATCCTTGTGATAGACTCCTCATAGAACCACTGCAGGAAGTCGAGTCTATTCAATCTCTTCACGTTTCACGACGACTTTTCTTCTCCAACCGGGCCCCGGGCTCACGAGGATGGGCAAGCGATGCTGGATGGCCTTCTCGACTTTCTCTAAGGCCTGGGGGCGCCACGAAATGCTTCCTTTAGGATTCAGGGGTTTAGTTGGTTTTGTGAAGGGGAGTGCGAGCGCGCCTGCTGGTACTGCTCTCGGGCCAAACGCTCGGCAGCTGCCTTGGTCAGTTTGAAGCTGCGGGCTTCGGGCTCTTGGGACTCGTCTTCCGAGGGCTTCGGGAAGCACAGAAGATTGCTCCAAAACTTGATTCCCGAGCCCGGCCCGAATGAAACCCAAACCAGAAACCCTCCGCTCCAAGCACCCTCCCAAAATGCCAGCCCTTTTGCTTTCCCGCCTCCTCTCGCGAAGCCGTCCTTTGGCGAACCAGGTCGGCGACATCTTTGCAGCCTGCAGCAGCAGTGCAGCATCAGTAGTGCGATGATCAGTGCCGTTGGTCTTGTGATTCTTGGTTGCTGAGTAGATATGTTCTTCATCATCAACCGCATCACGATTGATGTCTCCCTCAAATCCACGGCTTCGATTCTAAGTCATGCTTTCGGGTTTTGGGCCTTCGAGCTTTGACGAATCGGCCTGTCTTGCACAATCATATCCAGGGTGAACTAGCAATCGACAACTTAAACATGCTGTTCGTGTCATGTGCTGTGGTTGCCCCACATCCCGCGGCGCCTGTTGGCAGACTTGACTTGGGTATTGCTCCTTCGAGCTTCTTGGACAACTCGTCCCGCTCTGCTTGGAGAATCTGTAGCTTGTCCTGAAGATCCTGGACCAAATCAACTTCGATGTGCGAAGTGGGTGCGGGCTGTTAGGTCTGAAGGGTGGGGACTCGCGCAAAGCTGAGGATGCAATACTTGCTGCAACAACTACGGTGACCTACTGTACTTGCTTGTTAGGCAGTGTTCGCTACTGGAAAAAACGATGAATCTGGCAGGCACAGCTAGGCTTTTTGTGATGTCGTCAGCTGCGTCTGGTCTGTTGGGGCCTAAGGCTTGGGCTTCGGGTTTAAGCTCCTCAAATGGCGCGAACACGAAATAGACCACAGCAGGGCCCACAACCCGAAGTATCCCAAAGACGAATGAAAAGCTCCTGAACATCCGATGCAAGGAGTCAGCCACTGAAATTCCTAACCATGTAGACACGAACTTGCCCCTCACGTGGCCCCAACTGCACGGGTGCCTCCAAGTGTGACTTCGCCTTCTCCAGCTCCTCCCTTAGCTGTCTGAGTTTTGAAAGCGTACTTGCTCCACCAGTAGGAGAAACGCAGACATCGCAGACCTCATACCAGGAACTCGTAAAACCTCCCGAAGTGCGAGACACGGCGGATCCCACCCCACCCAGCGCTTCAGCCTGATCAGTCTAACCGGCAGGTGCATCGTGAGAAACCGACCCACAAGATACCTTCGATTCTCAAGAATGCACGCCTGAAGAAAGATGCATGTGAGCTGCTTGGATTTTGTATTGGCCGCATCTGCAGTTTTGAGCTGCGCCTCCGGCCAAGAAGAGTCACCGGGCAAGGACTACGCCCCTGCTGCAGACTTGGGCTCCGCTGTTGTCCTCCACACCGAACTGTTCTAGTTGCAGGAGATTCTTTTTGGGCTGTCCTTGGCGCCAATCTGACAAGCAACAGAGCCTGCATGTTCTCGGCCGCGCTCTCCGCCTTCTTCTTCTCCTCCCGCATTGAGTCCTGAAAAATTCCACCATGTGGTAGGAACACCCGTGCCCTCGATACGAACATCAATCAATGTGTGTGTGTGTTTGTGTGTCGAAACTTTGTTGCATAATGCAAACTGTCGTATATAATCCTTGCGAACCTTGGACCCTAAGTTTTCTCGATAGACAGGCCTCCAACTTGGCACGCTCGGTGGCAAAGCGGTCGGTTAGTTCCGCTAGCCGTTGCTCGGCGGCCTCGCCGCGGCTTGAGTGTTGACGTAGGAATTTACTTGACGAAAGTACACATTGGTTCTCGAGTCCTTCATCCGATCCTTCAGGGCCCGAGGCTTGGGTATGTGGGCTGCTGGGCTTCGGTTACTTCGACAGGAGATCCAAACATGAAGACTTTTCTGACGGCCACGAACAGGAAACAATAGGAAAACAAGATGAGGATCCGAAGCCGGGTAAACCTTGTGTCGCCCTCCTTTCGGGACGATGTTATGGCTCAGGGTTCAGGTTTTCGGAGGGTCCGTCTGGAAGGGAATGTCGGTTCCAATCGACCTTGCATGCGAAGCGCCACCTGAACCGCCCACTTCAAGACTCCAAAGTCCCAAAACCTAAACCCTTCTCGCCGCCTCTTTAGCTTGGTTGATGGCTTCTTTCTCCGTGCGTGCCGCCTCCAGGAGATGTCATCTCAGCGACATACGTTTTGCCACAAGCATGCTTGCTTTAATTCGGGATCCTGAGCAAAAGCAATGACATTTCGAGCCGGCGAAAGTAAGAGGGAAACATGCTGCTGTTGACGATGAAATCATAACAGCGTTTGCAAGCGGTCCGGACCAGTACTTTTAATGACATGAACAGCTGCAGCACTAAGAGCAGCACTACCGCTATACGAAAATGGGATGTTCTTGTTAAGTGCGGGATGACCGTACATAGCCCGCAACCATTTAGGAGAACATAATTCCGCAAAGCGCCGGGCCGAACATCCTATGGCCCTGAATCCCTAAATTCTTGAACCCCACAGCGCTACAGCCTAATCCTTCAACCCCAACATGCTACACCAAAAGAAACACCATGCTTGAGCTGGCCTCCAAATCTTTTGTCATTCCTTGGCTTTCGTTCTTTAGAAAGGTTAATCTAGTGACAACGGAAGGAGCGCTGATCATTCTTACCGTAGTAGTGCCACCAGCAGCAGCAGCCATGGTCGTGGTCGTCGCAGCAGTAGCTGTGGCAGTGGTGGCTTCAGTCAGCGGGCACATGTATTTCGGTCATGTGTTTTTCGTGTTTTGTCGGGTTCACGGTGATTTATCGGGCCCTTGGAACCTCCGACGTCAGAACATCAAAGCTTCACACAGAAGGCGCTGGTCGGAGGGGCCTGAGGAAGGGTGGCTGGTTACCACGAGATCGGCCTTCGCATCATCGTGTTTACCAGAAGTATGGTTGTCATCTACATCGTCATCATCATCGTCCTCCCTGAACCCAAAGAACTCAAGCGAGCCACATTGCAGGGCATAGGAAAACGCCAAATATTGCAAACCGTATCCCCCAACAAGACCCGAAATTCGAAAATCATGGTCGGAACCCTCAGGGAAGTTGAAACAAGAACACAATAAACACCTGAAATCAGAAAAGCACAACTTTACATACTGCGAAGCTCCCATGTGCCCCCCCCCCCCGCTTGAAGAAAGTTACGTGTAACGGTTTTTGAGTTTTCCTTGGCTTTTGGAGTTTTGGATTCTAGTGCTTCAGCCTTCAGCGTCTTACTTTACACTTACACTTTCTGCCCGAGGGCCTGGGCAGAATCTACACGCGCATAGGGCATTCCGTTCAACGCTTCCGGGTTCAGTTGTTACAGGACTGAACAAACAAGGCGCCCACAAATCGCGGAAAACGGTCTGTTTTGGCACCCGACGGGCCAAACTACTGTAAATACAAGGAAATTCCTGGCGTGGCGCATCAAGTACCACCTTGGTCGGATTCTTGCCAACAACCACACTTTGCAACATTCCAAAACAACGGCGCACTTTTTCAGAAGCCCCGGAACCCCTCAGAATATGCCTGGAACTGGTGCGAAAACAAACCGTTACTGCACGGACAGTAATTTCAGGAATCCATGTGGTGGGCTGTAGTAGTAGTAGTAGTAGTAGTAGAAGCAGTAGCAGAAGTAGTGGTACTCTTAGTAGCGGTGGTGGTAGTGGTGATAGTGGTAGTGGTAGTGGTAGTGGTAGTCGTCATCGTCGTCGTGGTGGCGGTGGTGTTATGTGGTAGTAGCAGTTTTTGGAGTCTCAGTCTCGGTATCAGTATCGCCAACATCCTTAGAATTTCGATTGCTGTTGGCATTTGTGTGAGTCATGTTGTGGTTGCTCTGGGTGTGAAAGCAGTATTTCATCCGTGCAGGAGCGGGAGTTGGAGGAAGGATGGGGATAGAAGGCCCTGACTCCGCGAAAAGGAAAAGCTCCATAATGAAGACAAGATAAGGCATCCCAGATTCTGTCCACCAGGCTGGCATTCAGTTGAAAGACCTTTGCGCGCTCATCGCTCCGAGTTTTCTCGAGGTCTGAAGCCTCCTGCAAGGCCCGGAACATGCAAAAACTGCGTAGATTGCAAAGCTGGGAGCGTGTTTCCGGTGCTATGCTTTAGTCGCTACTATGTCTCTCCGAGTCTGGATTGTTTGTGCTATACTACTACGGACTGAAGCGATATGATACCGGGTTATACCCTGCTGATACTATGAGGTACTCAAGCCCACCATACCAAACGAGCGTCCCGGCCATGTCTCGCTCTGTTGGATACTACTGGTATCCCTGTCAGTCGACAATGCATGCCATCTTGTACAAATTCAATCCATGCCCAATACACATACATCATAGAAGTTATATACGAAACACGTACATTCACACCAGTCTACCACTTGTAGTTTGTTGCACAGACTCTTTGTTCGCATCTGCTCTGCTACGGTATTGAGCATTTAAACAACGAAAACAGTGAAACGCACACATGCACGGCCTGCCCCTGTGTAATAGTTGAGTAAAGAGCAACTGGGAGCATTCCACATGCAACTCTAGAAATCTTGTTTTGGAGTTAACTCCGTCGCCAAAGGGTACCCAAAAGTACAGAAAGAAGCCCACCGAGTCCTTCTTCATTTTCTCGATAGTGCTCTCTTTGGCGACCTGGCCGTCTGCCAAAATGGCCCAGGACCAGCCTATTGAAGACCTGCAAAAACCCTCAACAGCCATTAGACATACAATATCCAACATAGTAGATTATAACAAATATATAATCAACAACAAAAAACATAAGCCCAGCTTTCATCTCCGAAACCTCCCAAACTTCGACCCTCCTTACAGTAAAGCCGGAATCCCAACACTCGAAACTCGAACCCATACCGCCCATACCCTCAAAGTCTCTAAAAACCCCGAGAATCGAAGCGAACTTGAGCCCGTGATTCGACCTTCTCGGCTTCTGCGAGCTCTTTCGCCCTGCAGCTCTAAGAGAGTGGGCGTTTTAGGGTTTAGGGGTTTCCCCGAAAGCATCGCGAAGGG
>CAJNJA010007901.1:7755-15813 GCA_905231915.1 Symbiodinium necroappetens
TCCAGAAACAGAAGGACAAAACGTCGAGCTGCTAAAGCAGTCAGATCAGCTACCAATCATGGGAATATGATGGGAATGGATGTCACTATTGTGGTAAGCGCCCGAGCAATCACCCCCTAACCTAAACTTGGACACAAGCACATCAGCCTCTTCAACCTTTCCCTCCTGACTGCTAGGATCAGCAATCCCTGGCTATTCATGAAGCTTCGACAACAATCCTCAGGTACCTGGCACAAACCGCTTCTACCCATCCGGGCGGCCGGGATGTGGGCGCTTGCCCACTGTACCCAACACCACAGCGCCGCCGCTTAGCCCTTCAGGTGACACCTTGGCAACACTTCGAGGAAGTTGAATAATATATTGCAAATGATTAAGGCAGCCACACGAAGCCTTTAAAGCCATGCTTCTAATTAGCAACCCTCGAAGAAGCCTTCAAGAACCCTAGGTCTCTAGGTCCGAGTCTAAGCACTACGGGCTCCACACCTTCTGGAAAGCTCTTCGGCTCTGGCATTGGTGGATAGTGTCATTCCATGGATTTTCCCCACTTGGAAATTGAAAAAATGTAGGATGTATACGGTTTTATAAGGGTTGTTAAGTGGGGACCTAACTTGCTAGAATAGTTAATATTGTGGGGTATATTATGCGGTGGTAATTGCACAGGCATAGTGGCGCCCCCTTTTCTCTGCCCAAGCATCTCCCCTACTCTCCACCCTAAGTCCCTCAGTTCTGGCAGCAAAGGGCGTGTGAAAACATGAGCACATGGAAAACCATGATAAGTCTCACAAGCGAGGGCAGACAGCCGGTGTTGGGGGAGAGGCGAGAGCTTTGGGGCGCCTTGTCCTGACTTGTTTTACCATGAGCTGCGACCCAGCCCAGGCCCCTAAAAAGCGTCAGGCTTTCGGGTTGAGGTCGTCGTAGTGGTTCTTGCATGTAAACCACGGAGTCACACACCACCCCTCCTTCAGCCCTTCTAATGGGATGCCTCTTCCAATCATACCTTCACTGGCCCGAAGGCCACACGTTCCCAGCCCCGCGCCAAGTGTAGGGCTTAGGGTTTCAAGGCTCCAAACCACGGGCCCAAATCCAGAGTTGCTGGATGCTTAGTATAGGGGCCTTAGAAATTAGAATAGGGTTTGGGGGTATGTTATACTATAATTCTAAGAAGGAAACCCCCCAAACCCTATTCTAATTATCAAGGCCCCTACATTCATAATATTGATGCAGCAGACTGTAAGGATCCCCGCCGCTGTGTGAGCCGTGCCCCGCAAACGAAAACAGATTGCTGCGACCGCTCATGTCTTGCTGGGGAATTGGTGGCCCTGAAATAGCTCCCACGTTCGTGGTGGATTGGGTCCTGGCCACTGGCCACGTTTTTTGCTGCAGGTACAAATCAATGCGTGAGTGCGTATCCATATCCACGCGTTCCGCTAGCTTCGCTGCATGCAGGCCGTGTTATTTGACTCCAGTGACAGTACACACGGTCATCGTTTGCAAGACATCGCCGCAAATCCCACCCCCATGGAAACCCTAAACCGTAAACCCTAGAATAGAGGCGAAGCAACGAAGCTTCAGACACCCGAAAACCCGCACCAGATACTCCGTCCGCACCGGCCTTGCCCCATCCGTCCGAGCGCGAGTATCGAAAGCCATGAACTGCAAGCCTGAACTCGAAACCCACATATCGTGGCCTTAATAGTTCGAACAGGGTGCTGCATGTCCGGTATCTTTTTTTACATGAGGACCGTTTTCCAGGGGATCACACGGCTCATGCCCCAAGCCCTAACCCGATGAAGCCTCCCGAAGCCAGGGCGCCGAGAGGGGGTCTCCGTCCAATCGGCCACAGCCGCTGGCTCGACACCTCTAAGGGTTCTACTGTAGGGGCCTAAATAATTACCCTTACTATTTTTGGGGGGTTCCTTATTTAAACTATATTATGATGGGCCCCGAAGCCCTGTTCTAATTATTAAGGCCCCTATGTTAGAGCTTTCTTTGCCTCCCGCCAGGTTTTAGGGTTTAGGGGGGGTGAAGATCTCAGGCCTGGCAGCTCAAAAGAGAGTCGTTTGGGGAGGTCTCGGCGATGTTGCAAGATCTACTTGCACCAGGAGGCCACAATCGGCCGTAGAACGGGCTGCGAAAAGGCCACAATAACTTTGAATTTGGGGGTTTCTTCTTCTGCGATACGCGTGACGATTCCAGTGTCTCTGACGGATTCTTGCAATGGCGCAGGGGGCCTGGCGTGCCTTCAGCTTCCTAGCGGTACAATTTAATGTACATACCCACATATATGACTACAATTATGACGAGTAACGAACCCCCAAAACAGTATTAATCCGTAATTACTCAGGCCCCTGTATGCTGCGAATGCTCAGAATTCCGTGGTAAAGTTGAGTTCCGTAGCAGGAGAAGGGCCGATAGATGTCCCCCGGAGTCATCACATCCCCTTCTTACACCATGCTACAGTCCTTAAAAGGGAGTTTCCGCAAATAGGGGACCCTAATATACTACCCTAAATAGTAGGATCCGGACCCCAAAATCAGGTACCCCTAATTTTCGGAAAGTGCCAAGTAGTTCTTGTACCATAGTATACGTTAGCCCTTGTATAGTTCTTAGACCATGCGACAATCCTTGTACAAGTCTTGTACCATACTAGGCCCCGTCCCTGTCTAATTCTTTGTAGCATGCTATGCCCAAGTCCTCATGACGGCTCGGGTCATGCGAACATGCCGAAGCTCAGCAATCCCAAAGCAAATCAGAAACCTGAGTCCGAACCTTTGGAAGACCGCCGCTGACCCCGAAGACTTGGAAAACCGACCTCAAGCCTGAAGAAGTTCGATGGGAGTCTGAAGCCACCTTGTGGGTGATGAAGCCGCCCGGCCGAACCCGCCGTCGCTAGGTTGAGCCCAAGAGCAAAGTTCGGCGGTGCAGGCTGGTGATGACGACGGTGGTGGTGATCATGATGACTAGCATGATGATGTTATGATCATGACCAGGATGAAGATGATGAGGAGGAGGATGGGGATGGGGATGAGGACGAGGATGAGGATGGGGATGGGGATGAGGACGAAGATGGTGATAGTGGGGATGATGATGGTGGTGGTGGTGGTGGAGGTGATGATGAGGATGGTGATGGTGGCTATGATTCGATGATGAAAATAATGGTGGTGAAGATGAAGATGGCGATGGCGATGGCGATGGCGGTGGCGGTGGGCGTGGTGGTGGCGGTGGCAGTGGCGGTGGCGGTGGCGGTGGCGGCGGTGGCGGCGGTGGTGATGCTAGTGATGTTGTCATGCTGGTGATGCTGGTGGTGGCGGTGGTGGCGGTGGTGGCGATCAGGGTCGTCATGGTGGTCATGGAGGTCATGGCGGTCATGGCGGCCATGGTGGTCATGGTGGTTTTGGTGATCATGGTCGCCATGGTGGTGATGGCGGTGATGCTGGTGTGGTCATGGTGGGTGTGGTGCGGCAACCTGTTAGCTCCACCATCAGCAGTCCCTGTCGAACCAGATCCACCACTGCTCCACTGGCGTGTTGTGCAAATCCTGCCCGTGTAAAACACCTACAGGACCCGTTGTGGTAAGCCTCATGGAACCCCGATAGTCACCCGTACGGAACCCTGAATAACTCCTTAAGCTGCTCAAGCAAGGTCGTGGTGTCGCGATCAAAGCTCTGGACCTGGCCCTCGGCGAGCAAGAGCGGGTTTCGGTTTTGGGGACCAATCAATCAGGGTTTCCATGGGGTTCTTGAAGAGATCAGTGAGGGTTCAAAAGGGGCTCTACAAAGGTGCTTTTGGTTTTCAATTGAAGGTTTGGGGCTTTAAGGTTCAGGGGTTTTCGGCGCTTTAGGAGTTCAGGGTTTAGAATTTAGACTGTTGGGGTTTGGGATTCCATCTAGGCGTTTGGGGTTTTCGTTGCTTTTTTCAGATGCATGGACTGCTAAGGCTTTCGGATATAGGGCTTGGGTCTTTCGGGTTTGGGGTTGTGAGGGCTTGGTTGTGAGGGCTTGGGGTTCTGAAGGTTCAGGACTTTGGCATTCGGGTTTGGGGTCTAACATTTGGGTTTGCGGTCTATTCCCTAAAAACTAAACCCTTTGCTTGAACCCAGACTGTAATCCCTAAGCCCTAAACCCTAAGCCCTAAAATTCAAAGTTGTAGGGTCTGGGCGTTGCAGAGCCAGCTTCTTTGCAGGGTGGGGGCTGCCACAGCTGTTGAGCTGCTTAAAGGCAGGCTACCCTAACCGAAAAAGGGTTAACCGTTGGCTTTTGGTGGGGCTGGGCTACTCATGCCCCAAAAGGGCTTAGGTGACCTACTGGGCATGTAAGTGTAGTTAGGATGCAGGGGAGGTTGGGGTTTTGGGATGTTGCGCCTTGTGCCAGGATGGCATCTAGGAGACGGCGTTTAAGGGCTGAGGGCTTCAATGCTCGGAGCACAGGAGTCAGGATTGTGAGTAGGCTTGTGTTTGGGGCTTAGGTCTTAGTTCTTTTGTGGTTTCAACACCCACTCTCCTGTTGTAGTTTAGGGTTCAAGATTTAGGAGCCCTGCAACCTAAACCCTAGCCGCCAAACCCCTCGGCCCGCAGCTCTAAACCCTTTTCCCCAAAAACCGATCTCGCCCCTGAACCCTGAAACCTAGCCGTAGCCTAAAGCCCCTAGGCGCAAGATGGTGAATCCTAAATCCCTGGGCCTGAAAAAAAACCAGAAGGCACGCTTTTCCAGTGCATCTCGGCTGTTTCGAGGCTTCGGATTCCTGGTGTTCCCTGCACCGCGTCTGCTTGTAAGCACAACCTTCTGGAACCCAGGGGCTTTGAGAAACGATCTTCCCATGTCCGGGCTAAACTCTCTTTCAAAGCAGCCCCTAAACCGTAAACCCTAAACCCTAACAAGAACACTACAGGAAATTCAACTGCAGTTTGCGCGATTGCCCTGAGTTGTGAGGTTTGCAGACTCCATTGGGCCGTACCAGGCTGGGAGGCAACAGCTCAGACATACTGGTAGGTAAACCTGAGCTTCCGACAGGAGGGGCAGATTTCCGGGCTCCGGCTTTGGGGTTTCGGTTTTGGGGGCTTAAGTGTTGAGGGTTTCGGATGGCGGCTTGAACTTATATCGCCTCGTAAAGTACACCTCTTATGTCTTAGGTTGCCTATCTCTTCATATCGTGAGGACAAGGAGAAGTACATTGTATATCTTACGAAGACTGCATACTACACCAACTTCTTACAGTACAGGTATGTGTTGTCATTGTATACCGGTATGTACGCACGTACAGACCACTGACTACGGAGAGTTGCTTTGCTTTCGCGGAGGCCTTTAGATCGGGAGCTATTTCGCAAGGCTGCCTCTTCCAAGAAGCGATCGACAGGTTTAGGGGTTAGGGTGTAGGGGTTTAGGGCCTAGGCTTATCCAATATATCGGTTTAGCGATTGGAGTTTTGGGCTTTCGGCTTCGGTTTCTGTTGGTTCCTGCACTGCGTGGTCTGACCCTCGCTTGGCAGCGTTCCGGTCCCCGCGTTCACCCAGATGTTGCAACTACCCGGGAAAGATGCAATGGCAGAAATAGTAGTCGTCGCCGTCGTGGTAGTAGCAGTAGCAGTCGCAGTCGCAGTAGCAGTAGCAGTAGCAGTAGCAGTAGCAGTAGCAGTAGGAGCAGTGGTAGTAGGAGCAGTGGTAGTAGGAGCAGTGGTAGTGGTGGTGGCAGTAGTAGTAGTAGTAGTAGTAGTAGTGGTAGATGATGATAAGAATGATGGGCAGAAAGCATGACATTCGGTGCTCATCATCGGGCTGTCAGTTCGGTGATGGGGAATGCGGTGAAGGTGAGATGCGCCGGTTTGGGGCTTAGGGTGCTAATGGCTCTTGAAATCCTAGTGAAAACTGCTGTCCTCGTCTCCGAGCAACTTGCGGGCTTCGTGGAACTTTGTCATCTCCTGTCAAGGCAGAGAAATAGCAAAAGCTACACAGGCACGTTCGGACATCTCCTGCTACTGGACCCTGACAACTAAATTCCAAACATCCTAAACCGTCGGGGACAAATCTCTGAGGCATTTCTCCTGCAAGGCTGGAGGGTGTGGGCGAAACACGCTTTTCTTTGCCCGCATCAGTTGGCTGGTGGCAATTTCGAGCGCTACTGAACACCAAAACATCCGAACCGACAAACAAACAAACAAACAAACAAACACACACACACATACCCGCGCGCGCACGCACGCACGCACGCTCCCCGAATCTCCTGGCCACTGTTCATGAAGCCCACGCGACCCTCGATTGCATCGGGCACCTGCACAGCAAAGAAACTCAAGCGTTTGGCGCGGGGTTTTTTTAACCCTAAACATCCCTAAACCCTAAACCCTCAGGATTTAGCATCCTTTCGGCTTTAGGGTGGGGCTTTGGGCCTGGGGTTTAAGGCTTGAGTGCTTCCAAAGTAGGGTTTAGAGTTTAGAATCCACATGCATATCGAGCTAGCCAACTTCAGAATACCCGGTGCGGCCGAAGAAACGTGACCAGAAAAAGGGCTTCGGGACTTTTGGAGTAATTAGCTGTTTGTTCTTCAGTTTCGGAAGGTGCGAAAAGCGAGAAGATGCAGAGCCCCAAAGCCAAAGCACAACGTCACACAGACCCCGAAACAAGCTGTCTTCGGCACCCTGAACATGCACCCAAACCTCCTGCGGAAACTCAGATGTGACAGACAGAGCCCTAATTAAAGAGGCCGCCATTGACATAAAATGTAGGGTCTAGGGCTAAGCGTACTCCAAAGCCCCCGGGAGTACCTTGAAGATGCTGTCCTTGGGCTTTCCGGACATGAAGCCGCACTTGCTTCGGGTGCTGGCCTGCCAAAGCTACCCTAAACCCTAAACCCCTAAACCCCTAAACCCTAAACCCCTAAACCCTAAACCCCTAAACCCTAGACCCTAAGGCCCTAAGGCCCTAAACCCTAAACCCTTGGGCAAGTGCAGAGTCAGGACTGCGGGCTGCTCCTACGCGACAGCTGGGGATGTAGGGCGAACGGCCCCAGCCGAGTTGAGCACTCCGAACCAAGAATCACAGGACACGGCCTTCTTGTAGAAGAACTTCTGCCAGTTGGACTGCAGCGGCGGTGCTGTTCAAAAGCTGGGGTGAGCATGCTGACAGGTCTGCACTGTCTTGCGCTTGGGCTCATTCTAGGTCAGAGGTCAGATTCTAGCTCCTTTCTAGGTTCTGTCTCTTCAAGCTTGGGTTCCGCTATTCGAGAATCCTTCTGGCAGTCATGCGTGCAACATCTTTAGGCGACCCGGCGCGACCTTCCACATCACTACCTTCGCGGCGACTCATAAAAGTCCTGCTCTGCCTACTGATGGCCACTGCTGACAGCACTACTGCAGCTGCTCAGCCTCCTCCTCCTGCTAATGCTGCTCCTGTTGCCATTGCCACTGCTCCGGCTACTCCTTCTCCTCCCACTTCTCCCTCACCGCTGCTGCTAAGGCGACCAATACAGGTGCGACGAGTGTTGCCTCACAGTAGTGCACCAAGATGCAGATGAACAGTCGAGCAAGTGGCCTGCTGCTTCACATGCTCGTGCTCCAACTTGTCTGCGCGCTGTTGCTTCTTGATTGCCTGGTCCCGGCGTCCCTAAGCCCTGGAGACGTGCTTAGAACCTCGAGCTCCGGGAGCTTCGCCTAAAGATAATATCTCAGCCTTTTTTACGTCAAGCGTCGAATCCTCAGCACTCGCCAAGCAATAAGTACTTTAGGTGAAAGCACCTAGCAGCAAGAGACCTCACCCCCGGGATCCGGGGGTCTTTAGGCTTTAGGGTTTAAGTTTAAAGCTACTATGAGGCAAAGTGTAGGGGCTGGGGAGTGCAACAGATCCTGCGAGATCGGATCTGCCCCCGAGCTGGGAAAGTAAGCACAGCTGCCACAGATCATCCTCGATCCATGCTCCAACTTGCCACATGATGCAGCCGCAGAAAGAGAACGCACTAAAAAAGAAAGAAAAAAGAAAGAACTGGGAGAGATAGATAGATAGATATGACAAACAGATAGACAGACAAACAGACAGAAAGGTAGATAGGTAGGATAAGATAAGATAAGATAAGA
>CAJNJA010007902.1:5276-15812 GCA_905231915.1 Symbiodinium necroappetens
CCCCTACACCCCTAAACCCCTAAACTGCCAGGGCTGCAGGTTCTGCCCGAGACCACAGCGTGAGCAGCAAAGCACCTCGTGAGCTCAAAGCTGGGTCTGCCCAGACCTTGCGCAATGTCCCTTGTAGTTGAGGAATAATGGGAATATATATATATATATGTATATATATATATATATCTTAGTTCTTATTAGGGATCCTTGGAGTTGAGGAGTATATTTTAATTCTTATCAGGGATCCGATTTCAATTATTAAAGGATAGTTAAGGAGTATATTTTAATTCTTAGTAGGGATCCGATTACAATTAAAGGACTCTTCCTCTTAATTGTGGGATATTGGAAGGTCTGGGTGCGCCCTGTGACTCCGGCGGCTATGGCATCCACTGCCGCCGTTGCGACGCCTGCCAGTACCGTCGGTCATGACACAGATGAAGTCATGGCCATGGGCAACCTCAACAACGGCGCCCCTCAACTTCTCAAAAGGCTCCGGTCAGGGTCTGTGAGGTTTAAGGGTTTAGGTCTTACGGTTTGGTGGGTTTTGCAGTTTAGGGTGTAGGATTGTGTGTCTCCCGACTGTTTGGCCACACTTCCTCTTGCATGCTTGTTTTACTCTCTCCCTAAGCCTGCGACAGCGGACTGGAACCGTCTTCGTAAGCGGGCCTATCTCCGTACCACAGATAGCCCACCATGTCGGTTGATTCCCATATAAACCCTTCACCATGCACCTTGTACCCCGTGACCCAAGCCTGAACCTTTACTGGCCCCAAGCTCACCCCAAGCCCCTGTATATACAGTGGCTTTCAAGGCGATTCTCTGAAGGTGCCCTAGGTGAATGTATGTGACATATACTTGGAAGTTCATGGGCAGTTATAAGTGGAGTTATAAGTCTTTTAATTTGGTTTTAACTACGTATGGTTATCCTACTTATAACCTTACTTGTAACAACCCATGAACCCCCAAGTAGATACCTACCATAAAAACCCTAGGCCCTAAACTCTACACCCCGATACCTTCCACGACCGAAGAATCAGCGCGTTCGTAGTGGGTTGCATCAGGTTTCGGGCTTAGGGTTAAGAGCCTGAAGTACTACACTGCCGCCCTAGACCCGGGAAGCCCAAAATCTCAGCAAAGCAGACGACAAACCGGCTACAGAAAACGTGATTCGGGGTATCTACTTAAGCACTGGCCATGAACAAGCAGAACGGATTTTCGACCAACTTCCAACACTGCTGCAGGCTGCCGATGGCCTTGCTGCGATTCTCCATCGAAGGCGGGAGCAACTTCGCAGGATGTGCATAAGCCCAAAAAGGTGCAGGTTGAGCAGTTCAGGTTTATAGTTTCGGGGTTAGGGTTCAGGGATTTAGGGGTTTTCGGCTTCAGGCTGGGTGCCTCGACACTTGCTGATGGATTGCTTTCCTGCCAAAAACCGTCGAACCCTACACCGGGAAGGACGAGGCGAGCCTGGACGGCTTAGGCTTTACCTGGACACCAAAGAACCTACCTTTCTAAGGATCTAAAGACTTATATAAAGAAATCCTAATAGGGAACCGTAAAAGGGAAGGTTTTTTTAGGGTTCAAGCAGGGTTTAGGCGTGCTTGGGTCGGTGACCACTGAAAGGATCCATCCAGCGCCTGCTGCCGGCATATCAATGTCATGGCTGTTTTGTGTAAAAACGAAATCACTAGCAATAATAATAATAATAGTAGNNTAGTAATAGTAATAGTAAGAATAAGAATAAAATCACTCATAGCAACATCAACCATCATACAAAGGATAGTTGGCATAGAGGAAGAGCATTGGTGTTAATGATACTACGAATTAACAATAACAATTTAGATTTGTGGATCCATAAACACTACAGTCACTACATGACCCCAGGCAGGACTCTTTACACCCGAATGAACACTCAGAAACGCTATTTTCCTAAAGCCCTAGACGTATAATCCTGAACCCGAGACAACACCCGAACTTCAACATGAGCTGCCGTAAAGCGTCCCTTGTGGCAAGCGATAAGTGCTACCAGCACCCATCGTCCTTTTTTCAGTTCCAACTTCTGAGTTTACTGCAAAGACTGACAACCCCCCCCCCCCCCCCCTNNNCCCTAAACCCTAAACCCTTAGCTCCCAAACCCTAAAACCTAAGCTCCTAAACTTTCAACCCTCCTTTTTTCACCTGCGTCCCCAGCTCCCGGGAGTAGAGCCAAAGCCAGGGCTCCCAGCGCTGCATTCGAGTTGGGCGCTCGAAACACAAGGGGGTTTAGGTAGGGGTTAGGAGTTTAAGGTTTAGGAGTTTAGGAGTTTAGGGTTTAGGGTTCAGGGGTTTAGGAGTTTAGGGATTAGGGCGTAGGGTTCAGGATTCAGTGTTTAGGGCTAGATGGATTAGACCCAGGCCGTTGAAGCTTGATGAGCAGAGCCTTAATGAGCAAGAGAGGTAGGAAATCGGGAATTACGAGTCTTTAGAAAGGGACGTCGGGGAAGATAGGGGATTAGATAGTGTTTTTGCAATTGTGGCTTTGGGGTCACGGCTTCAGTCTGAAAGGTTTGAAGTTTTTTTGGCTGCAGGCTTCTTTTGAGGCTTCATTGGCGGGTGTATCAGCTTTCTTTTGGGGCGTATCGGGGTGGGGGGTTTGGTTACATCCATCCGTAGGGTTTCATGTCTGGTATCGTTTTCAGTCGGCACTTGGTGTTTGGGGTTTCACGAGTTAAGTTTGGTTGTGGGACTATCTGGGTGCATACATGGCTTTTGGTCTGGTACAGGGACTGATGGTGAAATGTTGGTTTCGTAGCTTTCAAGCCCTGCAGCCCTGCAGCCGCCAAAGCCTGAAACCCTAAGCCCCAAACCCTAAACCCCAAGCCCCTAAGCCCTAAACCCTAAGCCCTAAACCCTAAGCCCTAAACCTGAAGCCCTAACCCGAAGCCCTAAAGCCTCCTAAACCCCTAAAGCCCTAAACTCCATCCCGGGCCCTAGCTGTCATAAGGGTTTCAGGTAAGGCCAGTGTGGGTCGGAGCATAGATTCTCTCAGGTTCGGGGTAGCTTCTGCGGGGCTGACCATGATAAGAATATTTGTTTAAACAGAGGATTAAACACTTATACTAATAGGGTTCCTGACGAACTTATAAGGGAATGTACCTTAAACCCTTATTCTAAATTTATGTTTGTTTGTATTAGGCCGTTTAGGGGTTTAGGGTTAGGGTTCGTTAGAAGTTTAAGGTTCTATCTGGGGGTTTGGGGTTCTACCCTCCTTGAGGTGCCCCAGTTGAGGATTTCGGGTTTGGGGCTCTAGGGTTTAGGGCTTTAGGGTTTAGGGCTTATAGGGATTGGGGTGGGTCCTTCAAAGGCCACAAGTCGACGGGGGTCTTGAATTGTTGCTTTTAAGGGGTTTCGGGTTTAGGGTACCATACTGTTCTTTTAAGGGGTTTGGGGTGTGGTGTGGGATTGAAAGAGTTAAAGCGGCTGAGTAGGAGATTTTGACGGTTTTGGACGGGCTTTCTAGCGGCTTTACATGCTTAGGTCCTCTATTTTAGGAATTGGGCTTCACTAAAGCCCAAAACTTAGTAGCTGAGTAGGTATGAACCCTAAACCCCAAACCCTAAACCCCAACCCTAAACGGTTACCCTACTTTGGGCTAGGGTACTCAGCCCCTAAGAAAAGCTGAAGGATTGAGGTTGACTGTTTAAGGTTGGGCGTTGTCAATCTCACAGGTTGTGTACATGGCTTGTTGTATGGCCTTGTGTTGTTCTTTATGCTATGCTTCGTAGTTTCCTGGTATTGCAAACTTGTGCTGATGGGGCATATAATTATTGTGGGTGTTAGAGGGCGGAAAGTTGGAAGACAGAGACGAAATCTGTGATTGTTCTGCACCTCAGACTGTCCAGTAGCTGCATGTCCCATATGTCTTCAATTCCGGATCGCTTCAATGCCGGTGGGGTACATCAAACCCGACATCCTGGGCTATACCGCAGCACACCACCCATGCAGTTAAAAGGTGGCAGCCGGCAATAACAAAACATCGGTGCTGCGAACGGCGAGTTGTTGCCATACCTGTCTGTATATCGGAACCTGTCCGAGAAAACGACCCGCACAAATACATCTTGCTAAATAACCATGCAGCACAACTCTAACCGACGGAAAACTAAATATTTTGGAGCACAGAGCCCAAACATGCAGACGACACAGGCCCCATTCACAGGGGTTGGGTGGGGGAGACACAGCAGGCGGCAGACCGGGATTCCCAACAAAGCACAAACACAGCGGCCTCAAGTATTAAAGCGGGACTGCGCCAGTAGGCCATCGTTGTTGTTCCCGTCAATGCGATGTGTGTCTTATGGTGCTTTTGCGTGCGCCGACGTTGCCAGCATCCTTCAAGTGTCTTCAAAACCTGTCGACTCAGGTGCTTCATGCAGTCCTTGCGAGCGCCTCGCACGCGGCGCAGCGAAGCGACAGCAAAGGCAGGGTGGTTGTGATCCATTGCGTAGGCCTCTTTTCCGGCATGGCTTTACAGTCTGCACTCGTGCAGTGTTCGCGCGGGCTTGCGGAGGTCGGGGGTTAGAGCAAGGCTCAGAAAGAATAGGCGAAATTTCGCCCGCTTTGAAAACTCCAAGGCGTGAGGCATCAAAGCTTAAAATCGCACGGATTTCTCTTGGAAGCGATGTGTTTTGGCTAAAGATGAAACTCTTTAGCGCGTATATGCTTGTCAAACTTGACCTAGCAAAAGCTTGTCTGTTCAATGATCTATTGTTCTTGGTTCTATTTACAGGCTGCAGACTTCTGCCAGTGTAAACCCAAAACATGAGGAAGCCCTATTAGCCCAAAAGGAGCAAGAGTCCCACCCACACTGTTCGCGGAACTGGCGGAAGGCACGATGGTTGGAGGCAGCAATTTAAACGAGTCTAAGCCCCACCGTGCATGGCACTGCGGCGGGCACGATTTTGGGAGGCGGACATGCTGGACACAGTTTCGGATTTCGATTTTGCCAAACCGGAACCCCCCGACACCTTCTTTTCCCTAATGCCCTAAGCTCAAGCCCCGAAAGGCAAATTATACATCATATATTTCTATATATATATATACACATTAAGTATATACATATAAGTATATATATACATATATATATATATATATTACACACATCTCCTTTGAGGTGGGAAAAACAGTGAAGGGATCCACATGATCAAGCCAATTAGTCGAAGTGAGGACTGGGATTCTTAGAAGTCTCGAGCAACGCATTTGCTGTGAAGAACACTCGTTGGTGTTGGTGTGACCAGTCAATTGCATCCTTACTTGTGCTCCAACGTTTTAGAGCCCATTCGAAGATCAACATGACAATCTTCAACACGTTGAGCATCATTGAAATTATCGATTTTCAACACCGTTGAACAGTCGAAGGTCTTCTGTTTTGTAGTGTTTGTTTGCAGTTTTGATCCGTCTTAATGGCAGCTGCCAAGTGATTAAAACCTTCAGACTACCCTAAACCCGACATCCCACTCGTCTAGCACTCGTCTAGAATCCCCATGAGGCCCTCACAGAATATTGTACACATCAAACAGCCCGAAACCGCGAAACGCCAGCTTATAAGTTTTCCCTGTTCTTTGCAGGGTGCCGGCTCCCTTCCAGAGGCGGGCCACCACAGCTGCGGACCAACGCTTGAACCCAAACCAACTGAGGGATGACATGCAGCCAATAAGAAGGCTACCCTAAAGGTTCGATAACGTCAGAAGCCCCAAACCCTAAACCCCCAAAAAGTAGGCTTCTCAGGGTTACAGGTCGGGGGGGATGGTGGCAGCGAAGCCCAAATCTCAAGCAGCAAGGTTTGAGGCACAGGGCCATGATCCCTGAATCTCAATGCCGGAAGGGCAAAGGGGAGTGTCCTCGACCCTCAACCTTCTGACCAAGAGTGACCAAGACCTAGTTTATGGTTTAGACACGTTTAGGCTTCAGGTTTATGGTCCAGGAAGTAGTTTTGCATCGCTTTACTAGGATATTGGAGTTGAAACCACCTAATCGGTGCCCAGACCCCAACTATTCGCTACTTGCCCACCTGTAGAGGCTCTGGTCGGGAGAAGCAGGAGTAGAGTTTGGTTTCGAAGGTTTAGGGACTGCCCCGCTGGACCCCAAATGGCCTACCTTGTTAGGGTTCTTCATTATCCTGATTTCTATATATTTCTATATACAACCCCTGAACATGTATATTTGTAAGTCAATCTCAAAACAGTAAACCAATGCAAACCCCAAGAAAACCTCCTACTGTCAAAGCCACCCCCAAACCCTAAACCCTAAAACCCTAAACCCTAAAACTCTAAACCCTAAACCCTAAACCCTATAAACCCCTACACCCTAAACCCCAAACCCTAAAACCCTACACCGCCCCTAAACCCCCAAAACCCCCAAAATCCAGGCGATCTCTGGATGGGCGGAGCTGCTGGAGGCCTCCCCAACCCAGCGTTAAAGGCTGTTTTTGGGGCTTTGAGGGTTTGGGGTTTAGGGTTTAGGGGGGCTGTTTTTGGGGTTTGAAGGGTTTAGGGTTTAGGGTTTAGGGGGGCTGTTTTTGATGGTTTTGAGGGTTTGGGGGCTTTAGGCTCGAGGGCGAGGGCTAGGTTGGAAAGGCTTAGAGAGATTGAGGTGAAGGTTAAGGGGTCCCAGGATTTAGAGCTCTACCGTTTTCGGTAAGATGTTGTCCGCGTCTCACCTCCTTTGCACTGGACTAGGACTTCACTAAAGTTCAACCTCTGGCGGTACCTAGGCCCGAGCGTAGAGGAAACGCTCGCCGTGAGCCCGGCTGTAGTTGAGAGCAGACCCCACGCGATGTTACACACCCGCAACTCAGGAGTTAGGATCTACCCTAAACCCTAAACTCTAAACCCCGAAACCCCTAAACCCTAAGGTTGAGATTCCTGGGATCGGTGTTTGTCAGTCGTGTATGTTGCCTTCAAGCTGGTTCTTCAGATCCCGCAGTGCTAAACCCAACCCCTAAAGCCCTAACGCTCTTCGGGGTTCATACCCTAAGGCCCTCAGGGTCCATGTACCCAAATAGCATATGCTTTGGCCGTAAAGTACCCAAATAGGGACTACTTTACGGGCCAAAGTATGCCTATTTGGGTACATGGACCCTTAGGGATAGGGTGTCGGCACTTCAACACATTGCAGGCATTGTCTCCCTTTATCTTTGTTGTAGCTCATGCGGCTGCTATGATAATGACCATTTCAGATGCAACCCCCGCGAGACCGACGCTTGCAGCCCTAAAATCCTATCGTTCACTTGCAGTATCCCCAATATACCAGGTGCTAAACACAAAAAACGATCTATAATGGATATTCGCAAGCTTAAAATCCGAAGCCCTGAACCCGAAGCGCTAAACCCTAAACCTTCAAAGCTCTAAATCGTTTTGGGTTAGGAAGTAGGGTCCATGTAAGTAGCACGGACCCTACACCCTCAAACACTAAACCCTCAACCCAAAACCCCAAAGCCCCAAAGCCCCAAAGCCCTAAACCTAGGGCATTTGGTTTAGGAGGGTCCTAGGGTTTGGGCTAGGGTTGAGAGGTTTGGGAGGGTTGAGAGGGTCGAGGGTTTAGTTTTTAGGGTGGAAGGGAGAAGGTAGTATAAGGGTCGGGTTACGTTGTTTTACTATCCTCTCATCGTCACCGTAGAAAACCATACTGGTTGCAATGTACTCCAAGTCCCTGTTCTGATTTATGGAGGCCAGTCGGAGTTACTGGGAATCGGTGGGAGCTTTGTGTTAGCCTGAGGGTAATCCCTGCGTTCAGATTGGGCCTTTGGTGAGTGTTATAATCTACGTCTATGTATGTATGTATGTATGTATGTATGTATGTATATATATATATACACTGTATTACTGTATATTTATAAATACACAAATGGATAAATAAATACATGTATAAATAAGAGCTCTCTCTCTCTCCCACATATATATATATATATATCTGTGTGTGTGTGTATGAATGTATTAATTAATACATTAATTAATTGATTGATTGATTAATTAATAATTAGTTAATTAATAGTTAAGTTAATTCATGAATTAATTAATGAGTTCATTAATTGATTGATTAATTAAGTTAATTAACTAATTAACAATTAATGTATTAATGTATTTAATTACTTATTCATTTATGTGTCTGTTGAAGTTATAAGATGACAGCTGTCATCGTAACGATCATTGTTGTGATTGTTGTGCTGGTTAGTATGATTATTTAGTTCAAAGCTATGTGTGTGTGTATATATATATATGTGTATATATATATATACATACACACATATATGCACACACAGGGGCATACATATTCATGGAGCTGTTTATCGGTAACTGGGGTGTGTGTGCGTGTGTGTTTATGAGGGTTCATCATGGTGTATGCTTTGGGGGACGCTTGGTAGAGGCCCTACGTTAAACGACTTCAGGGCATGGGGTTCAGGTTTTTGAAGGGTTTGGGGGTTGACGTTGAGGGATTACTGTTGAACTGCAGGTGGTTTTGAAAAAGGTTTAGGGTTTCGGGCTTAGGGAGCAAGATTTAGGCCTCCCGTTTCGAGAATGGGAGGTGCCATCCTGCATCAGCGTCTGCTAAGCTGAACCCGAAGCACTAAGTTCCTAAATCAGAGTCCCCCAAACTCTCCGAACAGAGCCCCTCTGACATCGACCCAATAGCGAACTCAAACCCGCGCCAAGCCCTAAACCAAACCCCTCCGGCCTCTTCGTCATGAACGCAGCCGCTCTCGTTGATGTTCCCCGTTGTCCACGTAGGAAGGAGGTTCGCTGCCTCAACCGATCGGTGCTCTAGTGAAGAGGAGGGTGGCGACTGAGCGTGACAAGAAAAAGTAAGTTTGTCTGAAGAAGCTGCACGTGTTCCCAAGATGGCACTATAGATGATCTTCACCGAAATTCAAGGTAATGTTGCGATCACTACTTTGCGAGTTCACAGCACTGGCCCTCGTCTGAACTCACGATAAACTGTTGAAGCTCAAATCCGGCCCGAAAACCCCAATCCCAAGCCGCACACCCAAAACCCTGAAACCCCACGCCCCTAAACCCTAAACCCTCCTTCGTTGTGCATGCCGTGGGCCGCTACGAAGCGCTTGATGTTTTGTGCACATAGCCGCAGTCCTCAGAAATAGACAGAGGCCAGTTCTGTTGCGTTTGGTTTGCGGGATATGGGCTACGGGTTTGGGTTAAGGGTTATTATACGGCTCAAGGGCTTGGGGTTGATGGTTCATCTACATTGATGAAACTGAGCGTTCAAAAGCGCTGGTGTCGATACTATAATTACGCCATGCATCATCAAGCACGCGTTCGAAGCCCAAGCTGTCCATTATGATATAATAGATTTTAAGGGTTTTGCTTTTGGGTAATGGGTTTCGGGTTTAGGGATACGGTGTCAATCGTCGAAAACACTTTGGTTTCCGCAGCGTATGCCAAGCCCTGAGCTGCAAGCCCGCGACCAGTCGCTTGACGTTGTGTTGGCTTCTGTCATTCCCCGTTGCAGAGTCATGCGACTGATGGCATCCTTGCACACGCAAGCCCCAAGACGCTTTAATTCTTCAAACGTTTCGTCGGAGGCGCTGCAAAAATATTTAAAACTATTGGTTCAACTTTCCCGCTAGAGTTCCTCTGAGCATTGAGCATTAACCCTTGCCTTCAAACTTCAACGCTCTACTCCACCTCGACAATGCAAGCTGCATGCGCCGATGCGCACTTAGCCAATCTGTTCCGAGGACCAACGACAAGTTCCTCTGAAACGCATCGAGGGTTGTCGGTCAGACTCTGGCAACAGCAAATTCCAAACCCGGACCCCCAAACCACCAAGAAACCACCCCTGTTCCCACAACCTACAAAGCAAAACCGTAAATCTGCATCGAAACCTAAATGCTGGAACCCAGATCCTTAATCTGAGCTGCAACTTAAACCTTGGAAGGATTGCGGTGCGGCTCCATCGGCACACGAGGCTTGGAAAAGATTGGACGGTGTTGTTCAAGTTGTTTGATTTCAGATCAGTGGCCACCCCGTGTAATGGTCGGTCTTGAACTTCCGTCCAAACCCTTCGAGCGCGAACCTGAGCCCTAAAAATTGGCAGCCCAGGCTTGTAATGTTTATCCCTAAACCCTAAACCCTAAACCGTATTTTACATCCCAACACCTCAAGCCTTAAGGTTTCTGTACAATTCTTGCACCATGTGGGTAGTTTTCTGAATTAGGGGCCTCTTTCGGATCCTTTTATAAGAGTGACGTACTATATTGGGGACCTAAAAAGGGACCCCAATTTAGAGAACTATCCTTATAGTACCCTTATAGAAACCCTATTAAAGCTCTACAGATCCTTGCAAGGAACCTCGAAATGGGACCCTGAAGAAGAGAGCTACCCAAATGGAATGTCCTTATAGACACCCTTATAGATCCCTTTAAGGAACCCCCAAACCCCAAACCCTAAACTCTGAACCCTAAACCCTAAACCCTAAAACCCTAAACCCTAAACCCTAAATCCTAAACCCTAAACCCCCTAAACTCTGAAGCTGCCCGCAAACATGGCCTTCGAC